>JASHHO010000042.1:0-155309 GCA_039763685.1 Aspergillus micronesiensis | reverse complement strand
ATCCAGGTCACCCAAATCTTGGCTGATCACCGGAAGCTCCGTCACCACCCGATTGCCCTCCGTCTCGTTGTATGGATGAATAACAGGTCACTGGTATAAGGGGAACGATGTGCCAGGAGATCGTGGAACTCTCTCATGTTGAAGCTGTCCTCCGTCAGGGCTGTGGTGGTCGCTGAGGTGACGTTGATCGAGGTGATCGAACTGTTGGCATGCATGGAAACCTCCGCGAGGGCTTTGTAGTAGTCCACCTTGCAGGCAAACATGGTGGCCGTTGAAGGGGATGTCGGTCCTATCGAGGTGATGGCGGGCGCGTGGGTGGCATTCAAGGAGATCAGGACGCCGTAGATATCATAGGGCTGGCAGCCTCGAGCGGTAAAGGCTTGACGGCCTACATCCGTAGTTGAAGTATTGTCATACCGGACGGGCTCCCAATAGCGAACTTGAAGAAAGTCGGTCGCGGAAAAGACGCAGCTGCGATAGTCGAAATCCAACCAACACTCGTCGTTGCCCTTCTCTAGTTGTACTCCCGTCACGTTCCAGCTCACCGTCGGGTATTTCGGGTCGGTCGTGTTGATGGCAGCCGGGACGACCTCGTCGGTCAGGAGATCATCACAGGACAGTTGAGACCAATAAATCGTCTGGTTGACCGTCCAGACCGTGCTTTCTCGGCGATCATCCATGGGAATCTCGACCGGGGCGACGGCATAGTCACTGGAGCGGGACCGACGGAGAGCTCCCTCTGTCGAGAAGACCGAATCCACCGAGTCGAATCCATCCCGTTCCTCTGCAGCAATCCAGCGCGCCTGTGTGCGGAGGTCGACCAATTCCGGCCAGGTTTTCATCGTCTCGTTGGTCACGACGTTGACTTCTCGCAGTTCGAAGAGGGTACTCTGTAGGGCGGGCAAGAAGATCCGGATCAGCACGGTGAGCAGGGAGACGAGTAAGACGACCCAGTGACCACGCTTGGCGGACGTCAACGGGGTGATGAAGGTTTGACCGAAGTTGTAGTTGATCAGGAGGGTCGTCGCGGGCACGCCATCCGGACGGGCTATTTGGAAGTAGGGCTCGAGCCGGAGGACGTCGAAATCGATAAAGGACCACAGGGTGACCAGAACGAGGGCAACGATGATGGGGACGTAGTTGTAAGCGAAGGATTCGGACGTCGAGACCGACTCGGTATCCTGGAAGAAGACGAGCCCGCCATGCTCATCGGTGTATCGTCGGAGGCCTTCGACGGTGATCAACATCAGGAACATGACCGTCGCAATGAAGGTGAGGTAGAAGGGGCGCAGCGCAAAGGGACGCCATCCTTGAGATTGTCGGGGGACCGGTGCATGGTGACGAGGGAGGCATTGTTCTGGAGTCGGAGATGGGTCAGTCGGCTGGCTGCTGGAATGATGCCGTCACCAGCGACAGGAATGGGACAGGAAGGGGGCAACGACATACCGGCGACGTGCAACCAGAACCGCAGCAACTTCTTGTCCAGGGCCCCAAACATGACCACCACCAGGGCATTGGCCGGGGACGGGGAACAGTCAGCGGCGCAGGGGGCGGGCGAGTGCGACACCGAGCATGGTTATCTCCAGGAACGGCGGGGAAGACGAGGGCAGGACAGCATGACGGGGGATGCGACGGACAGGAGCGACGAGCACAGCAGCGATGGAATTTGATGAGAGGGGAGACGGCAGGGAGTGGAGCACCGAGGGGGGGAGCGACGCAGCTGGGCGAGAGCGCGAGGGAGTTGGGATGATGATCGACGTTGGACAGTCAGACGCAAGTTCTTGGGGATTCCTTTCCAATCCTGTTTGGGCGGATGTCCTCCGCTGATTGGCGCCGTGTCCCGCCGGCCTCGCGACCACGAATCACACTCGCCGTTCCAGGGTTCTCGCCAGGGTCCGGCAGCCCCATTGGCCACCCGCGGGAGCACTAGGGCTTGTTTGGGCCTAGACGCCGGTCGGCTATCATCTTTTTGGAACACACTATCCCCTCTTGGGTCCGGCAGTTGTTGGGACTTTCCCTCTTTCGTCACGCTTGACCGTTTGGGATTCACCGTCTATCCCAAAAGGACAGACCCTGCTACAAAGGGCCATCTATACAGAGACTGCCGGTAGGTACGTACTGATGCGTTATTAAACGATTGAAGATAGTACTCGAAGTGTACATAGTACCGAATACGAGTCCCGCGCACCACATCCTCCATAGACTGGCCAACGGGCTGCCACAAGACAATCTGCTTCCGTCTCATCATGATACTCAGATCTCATACCCCAGTCTTCTCCACGTGCTGGTCCCCCGCCTTGGAGCTCTCAGCAGTATTCACAGTCAGGGCAGGCTGCTGCATCTCCCGTTGGCAGGCTGGTTCCCCGAAGCAGCAGGCGCATGGGCCTGCTTGGATTCGATATCGCCATGCTCCAAACGCAGGATTTCCTTGGTCTTGACCCGTGTCTTCCACGCTGGGGTACCCAGGTACTTGATGCCCTGCGGATCCTCGAACATCGCCTCCGTCTCTTCCAGAGTCTTACCGGCCGTCTCGGGGAAGATGAAGAAGACATGAATGAAGAACACGGTGTTGAACACTCCGAAGATCAAGTACGTCTTCCATCGGATATTCTCAAAGGCAGTAGGAGTGAACAGCCCCAAGGCGGTGTTGAACGCCCAGTTGCCGGAGGTCGATAGTGCGACTCCCTTGCCACGAAGACGCAGCGGGTACAGCTCGGGGGGATATGTCCAGGAGGCTGGCCCGACGGTGGGTGCAAAGGACGCGACCTACTGGCGGTCAGCGATGTTCCAAGAAAGCCTTCATGAAGATGGGGAGAGGTGGATGGGGAATCCAATCCGGGGGGAGCAACTGACGAATAGGTATGTGCATGCGATGAGACCCTTTGCTGCAGCACCATGAAGACGCATGGACTGCTGAGGGACACCATCGATGCCACCTCAACGACCTCTCCATGAGAAGCCATGATACCGGCATTCGCATACATGAGAATGGCCATGAGGGCCGGCCAACCAGAATCGTGGTCCGTCGGCCCCAACGGTCCATCCACAGCAGGGCTGGAATGGTCATCAGGACGTTGATGATGTATTGGATGGAGGCGGAGGAGGTTGGCATCACCACTGTATCCGGCCATGGCAAACACGTAGGTGATGTAGTACACTGTAGTAAATTCTCGCATTAGCTCGACGTATCCAGGAAGTGAGAGCTTGGTGCTGACATACTCATCACGTTCATTCCCGTCAGCTGAGACCAAATCTGCATGAACAAGCCGATAAGAGTGCGGTTCAGCATGCGAGGTTTGAACAGATCCAGGTAGGTGACGTTCTTATGCTGGCGCTCGAATTCACACATTTCCTGGATGTCCTGAAGCTCGATCGCGACGAATGGGTGGTTGAGGTCTCCTTTCGCGTGGACCAAAGCCAGGACCTGGTGGCACTCATCCCAGGTCTTTGCGGGCAAGCCAGCGGGGTGACTCGGGCAGGATCATCATTCCAAAGAAGAGGAAAATGGCGGGGACCATTTGCAGGGCCCAGGGGGACTCGCCACGAGGCAGTCTTGTAGCCGGAGGCAGTCTGCTCACCAATGTAAGAGCATCCGTAAGAGATGCTGTTAAGATAGTGATTAGCCAGGCAATTTATAGCCCCGTGAGTCCGCGCAATACATACTAGAACATGATAAGAATACCCCAAGTAATGGCCCACTGTTGCAGACCGACGAAGCGCCACGTTTGGACGGCGGAGACAGCTCACTGATATAGACCGGCACCTGGGCGGATTCGATACCGACAGACAGACCGTTGATGACACGACCGACGACGAGCATTCCGATGTTTTGAGACGCGCAACAGATGATCGAACCGATGATCCTATTCGGGAGGGTTAGTATGGGCTCTCCGTTTGACCACATGTATGCGTTGACACGGACTCAGACTCACCAAACAATACAGCCGGCCATGATGGAGGTCTTACGGCCGACGCGGTCACTCAGAGGGCCGGAGATCAAAGCACCCAGCCACGACCCCGCGGCCATGGCGGCAGTGATACCTCCCTGGACGGGGAGCCCCGAGCATGTCCATCATCAGTGAACGGGGGGCCCTTGGGACCCTGGTTGAAGTAGCATTTGTAGGAGTTTTCGTTGAGCTGGGCGGACAGCGACGAGATATCGAAGCCGAACAGGGCACCGCCGACGACAGCGACGCTGGCGATGACATAGATGTTTCCCACCAACATGATGGATATTGGGGGAGGGAGTGATCCGGTCAGAGGCAGTCAGGGGGAGAGGAATAGAAGGGAAAAAAACAGAAGAGGAAGCAGGAGGAAGCAGGAGGAAGTAGATGTACTACCGCGTAGGAAGAGGGAGGAAACCAGAGCAACAGAAGGCAAGCCGGTTGGAATATACTGGGAATCGCTAGCCCTAACTGCATCATTCACTGCTCTCACCACCACCGGCACCACCCCGCGCATCACTCCCCTCCTCCGTATGCTGGTCGTCATGGTTCCCTGTCCCATTGGACCGCAATAGCATCGTCCGTCAGAACCAGGGATTGCCATCCCTGTCGTTCGGCTGGAAGGTTCCGGATGCTGGCCAGCTGGAGAGAGTTCAGGACCGCCCAAACGGGATATTCTTCCTGGAGCAGGCAGCTTTGTCCGTTCCTGCGTGGGAACCACCTCATCATTCTGGAAAGGACCTGGAGAAAATCCCCAGAGTAGTGGAGTGGGTGAGGCCTCCACATCCCCAGATTTCCCCGACATCATTGATGGTTGCTTAGCGATGCTTGTCCCGCTCCCCCGGACACTGAATCAGAATGATGCCCCCACGGTATGCGCTCCTGCCAATGATCGTCGCATGGCGTTGTGGGCGTTGCTTATTCCCTCTTGTCCGCCCCTCGTCCCTGGCATGATTCGCCCATTTGTGCCGCTTGGGCCGCGGCGTCAGGCCGGATGACGGCACTACCCAGGGATCAGTGTCACAAACCCAGGGCCCGAAGGTCACGATCACTCTCTCTTGCACACGGATCCAGCAAATTGCATGGTCTATGAGATCAGTTGACTCGGCCGAGGGTTTGTTCGGGAGTTCTTTTCTGCTATTTTTCTGGCCAAAAACTCGGGCTAACACTTCGTCAACGCTACCGATGTCAATATCAGAACAGCAAACTTCGGCCATCAGGCCACTCCATCGTTGAAGATCCGGCCAGGAATTGACATCCAGGCGCATCCATAATCGCCCCCGCCATCTCAGCTCCTGATCTTCCTGCCCCCACTCCGCTGTCGGCGCTATCCCAACTCGTGGGGGACTGACTCTGGCCCTAGTACGGCGGTGGGAACATCCGCTACCAAGTCCGGAAACTCCTGGAAGAAGTGCGGTGCCATACGCCAGAACTGGAGGTCGAAGAAACATGGTCGAATCGGCCGGAGTATCGGTAGACGCCGGAGGGGGTTTCTCGGACGACGGCCTCGAGGAGGACTATGAGGCCAGTGAAACCGAAAGCTGCTCCAAAACAACCCGAAAAACTTGTCGCCGCAATGTTGATGAGGAAAGAGGACGAATCGTTCACGTAGTCCTGGCCTGATTCTCGTGTGGTCAGTATTGCCTGTAGCATCATGGCGCAGCTTACCACACAATAAGTCGATCAACGGCTTATGCAGCACACGTATCTGCGAGGGTCGCATCCGCATAAAACACGGGAAGCGTCCTGAGATTAGTCTCAGACGGATCTGCACGATACTACGTCGGAGTCAACAGCGAACTTCCAAGGCGGGGAACCTTCACATACACGAAACATCGAGCTGACCACGCGGAGGATCGCCAGCCGTTCGATGGCACCGCAACATCGGCGCCAGATCGCTTCGTCTGCGGCGCGAAGGACGGACCACACTGCATCCATCGAGTATAGATGGGTAACTGCCTCCCACATGTATGACAGCTCGAATCGAGATGTCGATATCCCGCCTTCGCTGTTCAGCTAGCATGGGTGGGCACATCTGCACACACCTGCCGAACAGGTCGTTCAGATAAAGTAGTGACCTGCAGCATTCACATGGCGGTTCCATAGGTTGTAAGGAGGGGGGTTTGTATGTATGAAGTCCACGCGCTGTTGCTGTTTGAGACTTTCGCTCATCATATCGGCCCAGGACTTGCCTTCCATCGTCGAACGGTTCGGCTCGCTGGGCCAGGTTGACAGTGGCGTCACTAGATACTCCAAGCTTTGACCTGTCATGTCTGGGGACGATTGAGATAATTTGATTCCCGTCACCGTGTCTCGGTCAGACATATCGTCCGACATCTTGGGCGTGGCTCTTCTCGTGCGATGGGGAAACCAGCGCTTCTTGTCGAGACACATCAGTATAGGAAATATCTTGTACTCGACCCTCACAACTCACCTGACTGAGAGATACTCGAGCTAACTAGTCTTTCCACCGTCTTCAGTGTCGCACGTGGGCCTCATTAGCCTGTCGCTCTCTCTCCAACTCATCTATCAGAGTCTTCACGCTCCCGTTCGTGTGAAACCGAGTCAACGTGTCAATCCGAGTTTCCAACTGGGCGATCAGCGCTTCTTCGTCTTTTCCCTCGCGTTTTTCTGAGCCTGCCGGTCTTGCAATCGTTTCCTAGCTGCACGGTCTCCCGGTAGCTTTTGCTCTTTTGACGACTTCCCTGGAACCTCCATGGCCGAAAACAGAAAACGGTATGGCACAAGGTTCAGTCTCACATGTCCTTCTCTGCCGTGTAGGGGCCGCTGTCACTTATGTACGGTTATGTGCTAAGTTTTGCCGATCCGATCGATGGCGATTTGGTCTTGCTACATCTGGATGGAGGACTAGCAGGCCTCTCGCGAGGGAGCCATTTACAACCTATCCCCCAACCTTAAAACATCCCGAGAAAGATGTTATTCGTCGAGATGCCGCTTTTCCTCGGTCAGAAACATGTGAGAGACCAGGGGCCGTGCCGACCTCGTGTATAGACCGTTCACCCGGGGAAACCGATCGCTTCGCATGTCTGAAAGTGATGATTTCTCCGCCATTTAATTAATTTATATTAAACTGGAGGAGTGCAGGTTCCCGCCTTTTCATGGGTAAGATACCCGGAGGATGGCAGTCAGCACTCACCTATGGACAGGCAAACGAGTCAGCGGATGAGCGAACCCGGCAGGGCATGACTCTGTCTCCTACTTCTGGTGCTGTCGTTTCGATGTGCCTGTGTTGGCACTCACAGTCTTCCCATGGAGACACGTACCTGACAAGGCGGAGCAGATCTTACCCAGTTGGGGTGTTCGTTTCAGAACATCGGTGGGATATCCCCATCGGGCATCCACGGAGTGACCCAAGATGATACATCCTCCGACCAAAACAGTCTTCAATAACAGGAACTCAACCTCTACAGACTCAGGTTTCGTGAAGTGAGGCGTCTCACGTCAGGCTAGACTCGCCATCCTGTTGCCTCTCGTCTACCTATCCAAGGAAGTCGCTCAAGCCACGCGGTTTCTTCCTGGCGAATCCGAGTCTATCCAAGTCGGCTATTTGGGCTGGATACCGAGTTCCACCGGGGTTTTAGATTCTGTCTCCTCCAATCGCACCGATGGACACCCCATCATGTCTGAATCTGCTACAGTCTACTGCACGTCGCCGTCTTGGCTGGCTGATGCGCATATCCGATGATATTGTTGCGTGGATTATGTCCATTTCCGAGACCTGCGTCCGTCACCTGGATGACGCTGTTTGTACTGACAATGGGGATTATAATGGCAGAAGCTTGATACCACTCATCCTCACAAAGAGATATTGTGATTCGCAATTCACAGTACGATGGCCAACCCCAGGATACCCAGTGCCCCAACAACACTCGCGGACATTTCCCCCGTAATGCGGGTGCAAAGCCAGACGAAGTCGATGATGACGCTTCGGCTGTATCGTCGTTCCCTTCGCCTTCGGTGGATCCTTCCCCTCCATCTCCACCATTGTCTTGACTCTCTCCTGTTGCCTCAGTGGCGGCCGCTTCCACCGGGGTGGCACTCAGATTCACAGCCCCCGCTGCCACCTGGGACCGCATGCTATTGACATATTCTTTCACTCCCACGGGAAGCTCCTCGTCCAGGAGGGCGTGTTGCCAGCCTTGAATTCGGATTGGAGGGAGCTGCGGCCAGACGGGAAGGCAGTTGTGCGAGGACAGTGGGTGGCACGCCGGTGATAGAGCTGCGACAACAGAAGGTGGCGGCTTGACCAGGTTTCCTCCGGGGATCTCAAATGGCACTGTATATGGAGTGGCACTGGGAAACATGGATTTGAGAGCTTCCCTACATGGCAGCTCATGAGCTTCCGTACGTTCAGATGAGTCTGGAGGTCACGTACGCTTGACTGCTGAGCAGTGCTCCGTCAAGAGTGGTTGACGTAGTTTGGGCCCATACTCCCAAGGTGCCCAAAGATGCGAGTGCGAGATAAGAAAAACAATGCATTTCCCTTAATTGAATGTTTGTGAGGGTCTTTTGGAGGATAGTGGGTTGTGGGTTTTATAACATCCAGGATCCAGACCAGATCAAGCCTTCCAGGACTGGAAATACTAGATGCTTCATGGGAAGCGCTCTGGCTCCGTCCTATACATTCTACTCCATGCTTCCCCGCATTCATGACATCCTTCCAACATGAATCACCACCGAGGTATCTCAACCTCGGACTCATAGTCTTCTCCCTCAGAGAATGGAAGGTTGGAGACAGGTGAAACGCCTGACTCGCACAGAATGAATCAGATATGACGGCATACGGAGGTCTTCCTTGGCGCGGATGCCACTTCACCTATAGAGCTATATTGCACATAAGCCACGGAGGCAGATGGCCCTCATTAACCACCAGTCGATACGCTCATGCTGACCATTGGCCGAGGGTGGCGCTGAGTACAGGGCATATTGATAGCGGCTCAGCGGACCGAAGGCTGTCGGAGGGATTTATATTGCATTTCCTCATTGATACTCAGTTTATATTGTTGTCCGCGGGGTTGAGTGTGGCGATGTGGCCATTCACACGAGTTCTAGACAGATTGTATGGCAAACAAGGCATGGCTAGTGGCGAAAGGACCAGACACCTGGGGTACAATCTTACTTCGCTTCCTCCTGGTCAGTCAAATGGACGGAATGGATGAGTCGAGACTCTCAGTTCCTCGTTCTCCGCAGCCATCAAGTCAGACTTTCTGAGTCGACAGCACACCCACGGGATGTATTTTCCAAATGTCAAACCCACGTTCAATCTCATCGCAAAGACCAATCCTCGTGCGAGATCCCGCGCGGGGTTGTCCCCGCAATTGGGTTGGCTGGATCAGGATCATCTCCATCGGTATTGTTGAGGTGAATGTGACAGTAAAAGATGGATATACAGACCAAAACGAATATAAAAGAGTAGAGAAACCCTCAATGACCGATACTGCCACTCAAGGAAACATCTCCACCAAAGGAAGCAGTATTTCCTCATCCTTAGCCATCTCACTCCTCCAATTAACCACAAACATGAAGTTCTTCAGAATCCTCCCTCTGGCCCTCCTCCCCATCTCTGCCTACGCAATCCCAGCCGCGGAAGCAGAACCCGCCCCATACCCCAACCTGGATCTCAACACCCTGGCCGAACGTCAACTGGATCTAGGAAGCCTTCTGAGCGATCTCACCGAGTCAATCGGTGCTATCAAAGATCTCCTCGCCCCAGAAAGTATCAACAATCTCAACATTGTCGTCACGAATCTTGCCCTCCTCTTGAACCAGCCCACCGCCAATCAGACCAAGTCGCTCATCGGCACGGCCAGCGAGCTCTTGGGATCCGATACCGTCGGTAATTTGCTTGATCAGTTGCCGGAACTGTTGGACAGTGTTGGGGGTTTGGTGACCCCGGCTCTTGTTACTAATGTTACGGATTTGTTGGGGAATGCGCATGATCTTTTGACGCCCGAGTTTGTGAGTAATACTCAGGGGTTAATTAATGATGTTGCTCCGGTGAGTCTTTCCCTTACGCCTTTATTGATGTGGAGTGAAATGCTAATAAGACGAAGCTGGTGTCTGCTATCTCGCAGGTTATCTCCGCGCTACTGGGAAGTATTTTGGGCTAATCGGATTGGTCGGGGATACACTCGGTGCGATCTCACAATGTGATATGGAAGTGAGAGGAAAGTGAAATAAATGTGGAATGAGTGAGACGAAAGTGAGTCTCTGGTGGTGAAGTTGAACCATACTTAGCCTCTTCAAGTACAAATGATGATTATTCTACTCAAACGTCCACCTTCATACAGAGTATCTATGAAATAAAAACAACCCAGTCTAATAGAAGAAAGATTGGCGGCTACCAACCCCACACCCTTGTCTATTAAGAAAGTAGTATGATCTTGCCATCGATGGCACTATCCAGTAGAATGGTATATACGAAGATACTATGTATAGCGAATCGGTGGATGAGTCACCTCACTTCCAAAGATTCTCCAAGGCCTATGTGCGCCAATCCAGAGATCAAAGAGAAGAAACAGGAAAGAAAGTCTAGAAAGCGAAGCAGCGGAGGTGGAGGTGGAGGTGTTGCTGCGTGCAGCCGCCGCATCGTAAAGGGCCTGGATATCCGCCCGCCACTGCTCCCGATCAACTCGCTTCACGCGACGATCGTAGGTCATCAGTCCGTTGACCTCGCCCTCCACATCGGTGGTCTGCGTCCAGACACCGGCACTGCAAGCGAATCGGCGGATCTGGTCCTCGAGCTCGCCAAGCAGGATGTGGCTGCGGTAGTTCCAGATCTCGATTGTGGCGTCGACTTCATATGTTCGGTTGATGGTGTCGATTGCTTTTTGAACGTTCCAGAGACTGTGCTTGTCAGTGGAGCTCGTTTTCGAGGTGTTCAGATGCAACTTACTGTTCAATGGAGACGTTGTGGCCGATACCACCGAACTCGCCCTGGATTCCGATTCGGGATGGGTCGTATGGGCTGGAGTCCAGCGAGTAGAAGGGAGAACCACATTGAGGGTTAGCATAGTGGTGATTGTCCTGCTATCATTAGATCATGCTATGTCATATGTATATAGAGAGAACGTACGCTGAAGTCTCCCGCGCCATGATCGATCCATCCGGATGTAGCGTCTACAAGACGGCTAGGATCCAGATTCTTCACACGCTCAGTCAGATCGAATTCGGGATGAGTGTCAGTGATCTGGCCCCAGCCTTCGTTGTAGATGACCTGATACACTTGTTAGTCCAGAACCACCAAAATAACAGTGTTGGAATGCTTACCCAGGTGATGATGCTCGGGAAGCTCTTGAACTGGTTCACGAGCAGATCCAACTGGCGAACAAACTCTTCCTGCTGCGCCTCGTTGGGAAGAACGTTCTGCAACGGCCTCAGGGACGGCATATCCTGAATGACCAGCAAGCCCAACACATCACACGCCCGGTAGAACAGGCGGGCTCAACCTTGATCTGCACAGATGGTCAGAATGTCTCGCAAATATGTCAGTTCCCGACGGACTTACGTGCTTGCGGACCATGTTGAATCCGAGGTCTTTCAACAACTCCAGGTCATACACCATGGCCTCGCGATTGGGAGGCGTGTAGATTCCATCAGGCCAGTAGCCCTGGTCCAGCGTTCCGAACATGAAGGTAAACTCGCCGTTCAGCAAGGGCCGAACGACTCCATTGACCTCGCCGCTGGAGATGGTTCGGAACCCGGTGTAACTCTGGATCTCGTCGTTGCCCAGTCGCACGACAATGTTGTACAGTTTCGGCGAATCCGGCGACCACAGCTCCACGTCAGGCACGGTGAAGGTGAAGGTAGTGTCGGACACATCCTCGTGAGAGACGCGATCTCGTCACTCTCGTCGAAGACGATGACTTCGACGGGGGTGGCCTCGCCTGAGCTGCTGTGGACATTGACGGTGACTGATGTCGCGTTAATCGGGCATTCTACTGCTGTTGACAGATGTACGACTTACCCTCTCCGTCCATATTGGCATCAATGTCGAGCAGCGAAATGTGGTTTGCGGGAGCGGCTTCAATCCACACAGTCTGCCAGATCCCGCTGCAGGGTGTGTAGAAGATGTGATCAGGAATCAGCCTCTGCTTTCCGGTAGGAATCACATAATCTCCACTGTCCGTGGGATCATGCACAAAGACCAGGCTGATGAATGTCAGTTCTGCGCTGCTAGTCTGGTACGTGATCGAGCTTACAGTTCGTTCTGCTCGCCGAAAGAGACATGCTCGGTCACGTCCACGGTGAAATGGAAATAACCACCACGGTGGAAGCCGGCTTGCTTTCCATTCACGAATACAGTCGCTTCATAGTCCACGGCCGCGAAGTTCAGCAGCACATTTTGGTCCTCCCAGGACCCTGGGACGGTAAAGTTCGTGTGGAACCAGAGAGTAGAGAGTGTGATCTCCTTGGATTCCTGTATTATGGTGTCAGTTGAGACTGAAAAAGATTCCTTCAGGAAGCATACCGGAAAGTCCGCTCTCCAGACATGAAGGAACCAGGACCTCATGGGCCAACGCCTGGTTGAATGGCGGCTCTCCACCGCACTGAGACTCCCAGCATCCTCATACTGCCAGATCCCGTTCAGGTTCCTCCACTCAGACCGTTCCAACTGCGGTCGAGGATACTCCGGCCACGGATTGGTGCCGACCTGATCCGTCCAGAGGGTCGTCAATGGCGGCTGTTTCGGGCGTATTTGCTTGTTTGTCGCACCACGCGCTGGTGATAGTTGTTCGGTCTGGGACTGGCCCATGCCCCAAGCGCCAGCAAGGGGGCCACAAGCCAGATACCTTCCAGATGCATTGTTGCGGGAGGCAGGAAGGTCGTGGGAAATGCACGAATGCGATCGGAAGTCGGTCAGACGACAGGAGCAGCGAAGGGCAGCCATTGCTTCCTATTTATGTCCGGGCTTGTTCTCCTTGGCCCTGGACGTTCGACGGCCCTGGTCCGTCCGGACGCAGGGAGGACGATCCCCATGCGATGACCGAAACCGCACACCCTTGGCCGAAATCATCGATGGGAGAAAAAGAAAAACAATTCCCCGAACCCTGTATGCCATGGCCCTTGGCGGGTACCCTTGCAGATCGACTGTCCGCCATGATTTCTGGTGTGATCTCACCGAGTGATGGACCCCGCAGTGTTATGGGCATCACAGCACAGTATCACAAGAGCCCCGATGCCTTGTTTGCCCTGTAGTGGAGCGTGTCCTCTTGGCGCGTTAGTGGGTGGAATGAGGAGATCGTATGGGGTCGGATGGGGGCGCATGATAATAGAAGGGACTGTGGGAGTGGCTGAAGGAGAGGCACAAGGAAAGGCACAAGAGGCACTAGGAAAGGGGCGTCCCTGTGGTCAGGGGACTGTCGCCCGTCGAGCATAAGAAGAGTGTTATGGTCTGTGATGTTTCTTCTGTTCAAGGGATATCGCCGAATCGGGTAATACACCCCCCGACTTAGGGTTGCTGAGTCAGCCTGATATCCCCTTTTCTCTCTACTATGTAGTGGGTAGGCTTCGTTCTCCATACGGATTACGGAGCATGATTGATGGAATCCTCTGGCGCTAGTTAAATAGTCGCTTGGATCTAGATCTCCCCCGTCATGGGCGTCCGTGGCGGTCCACGAGATCCCCGTGGCTGCATGCCAAATACCACCTCCTCCCCGCTGGCTTCTCGGCTCTCTGGGCAGAGGGTCTGCTGCTGCACACACACGACTCACAGACGATGCTGCCTGGGTCGCCTGCAGATTCGCCATCTGCGCCGGGAATCCATCATGGGGACAAGACCGCTGCCTGGAGGGCAGGAGACCAGACAGCAGGAGGGCACACGACGGGACATCAGGTCACTCTCCCGGCCGGACATCGAACCAGGACATCGAGCCAGGACCGCGAGGGTCCCCCTGATGATTCCCCTCAGGGGGCCAATCAGACGGGGATCAGTGCACATCCTCGGCAGGCCAGAGGAGATGCACGCGGTGTGCCTCGAAAGCCTGCAGGGATTCGGATGTGACTAATCTCAGGGCCCAAGCATCAGGAACAGTCAACGTCTCTGCGTATCTCCGTGTGCAGTGTGTCCATACGAACACGACGAACAGGACGATCATCTTGTCCCACCCAAGGTAATGCTGTTCAGATCCAGCATTCTTGAGTCCACTCGATGCCCGCAATCTTAGCATCTCGCCAAGAAGGACGGTCGGGTCGTGGCTGAGGGGTTAATCTATTCGTGCCTAATCTTCGTAGTAATCATTCACTATCCTCACGGGCCGACGGGTCACGGCACAAGACAGGCTTAAGGGAGAAGCGCCTTAGACAATGTCACAGTCGTATCCCTATCCTAGTGATTGTCGCAGTGACCATGGATCAATATATTAGCCTGGGGATTTGAAGTCAGTCTACACTTGGTGGAAACAATGGTCTCTCACGGGCAGTCCGCCTCCGTATACTCCCAAGATATATATCTCGGATAGCATACCTTGAGTACTGTAGGAAATTGTATCTCTCCATGACAACCGCATGACAACCGCATGCAGGAACAATCGCAAGATACCACCATCATCCCTGGATGCAAGTCAATCGCGTCTCAGATCCCTCTCACAGGCTATCTATCCCTGGCCAACCCTCCTTGCTGTCCGACACACCCTGGATGGACCATCCCTGTCCCCATGGTTACATGCATGGAATATTGGCCCGGCGATACTGTTTATAGATTGTTTGATTGGGATCATTTCCAAATCACCGCTCGTAGGATTGTCTAATTATATCCTGCCACTATAATCAATCCAATAGATTGACATTATGTAGATTGGCCAATCTCCGCGGTCGGAGACTTTTCTAAATGAATTATTGTTTCCTGATCGGTCGAAAAGATATGATGAGTAACTACGGAGTAACAATTTGTCGGCATGAACATCACTGAAATAATTCACACTGGATACGTCATGGGTAGGTAGCAACTGAAATATATACACGGCGCCCCCAACAACCCCTACTCAGCATTGGCAATCTTCTGCAACGCCTCAAACGACCCATTGAAGATATCCGAGTCACCCCCATACTCATAGCTATCCGAGTTCTGCCACATGGTATACGTCTCCCAGTCGCCCGGGATCGTCGACGGCGCCGAGCTGCTATACGCCGCCAGGACGAGAGGACACTTATCGCCGAATCCGCCTGCATCGCCCGTACAGGTGCTCCACCAGTCGGCGGTGGAGTAGATCATGGGATACACGCCCATCGCGCTGTGGTATTCGTCCACGAATTCCTGGATCCAGGCGACCATGGCCGAGGCGCTCAGCCCGTAGCAGGTGTCGCCGTACGGGTTGTATTCGATGTCCAGCATCCCCGGGAGAGTGATCCCGTCCTTCGACCAGCCGCCGCCGTTGGAGATAAAGTGCGAGACTTGTTCGGCGGCGCTGGAGGAGTCGGGCAGGGCGAAATGATAGCCTCCGCGGATAAGCCCGGCGTCGGTGGCCCCGGTGTAATGCGAGCTGAAGAGGGGGTCGCTGAATGAGGTGCCTTCGCTGGACTGGTGGGTGTTAGCATCGAGGTTAGTGATAGTCGGGGTTATGATGAGGATACCTTGATCATGACGAATCGAGCGCCGGACTCGTAGGCCCCTGCGAAGTCGACGGATTCTTGGTGGTTGGAGATATCGAAGCCTTGCACGGTCTCTGCCCGGGCTTCCAGGGCATAGGCGGCGGCCGTACCAGCCAGTGAGAGTGCAATATTGTTAATCTTCATGGTGAAATGCGGCTATACTCGTGGATGAGAGTGTATGCAGTGATCAGCAAGGAGGGACTCGGCGGAACGGGGACCCTTTATATACCGCGATCGTTCAACCGCACGGTATGGGAAGGCAAACGGGCTCCGACTGACATCCAGCCTTTGACAGCCAATTTAGGCAACCCGGAATGCCCATCTCAATCTTGGCCATCGCATGGTGCAAATGGAAGCATTGATTGAGCCCTGTGGCGATGGTCCCTGGTCACAGATAGAAAGGGGTGGAGCTCTGATACGATGCCGAACGACGATCAGTGATTATTTTTATGCACAACTCTTGGCGAATACGACCCAGCGAGCAATCGCCTTGTTTTTAGCGAGGCGTAATCAAGCTCCTGTTTCATTTACGAAGGCTGAAGCGGGGGGTTCTGATCTATGCTGCTACCAATGCCCAAGGCTTGTAAACGGGGAGCTTCGCTTAGAGAGGTGGCAGTTATGTCAAATAATGCCTCGCATTGACAGCTATTTTGAGTCACCCTTGACAGTCAATCTCTGACCTTCCTTCAACGGGGGAATTGGGGAATTGGGGAATGCGGTCCAGATATAGTCGCGATTTGCAAGCCAAATACGACCAAGCTCTGCAATACGAGCCACGGCCTCAATAGTCGCGTGGTAGCTCGCGACTAACGGATTCAAGTCGAAAATAAATGTTGCGAGTCTATCTTTAGGAGATGACTCGTATTCTCATATGAAACAATGCGATTGTCCTGACGCCAGCTCCGTATCCACGAAGCCACCCAAAGGATGATGCAAGGAACTATTCGTGTCCGAAGAATCAGCTGCAACCAACGTTTCTAGTCTATGAAATATAGATCCGACCTTCAAACGGCTGCAAGGTGTCCACCGGCGATTCGGAGTAATTGCTGACCAGCAGCTTCATCCCCTCCGCCAAGGCCGCCTGCTTCAGCGACTGGCATTCCGGTGTGAAATTCAACGCCACCAGGGCCTTCTTCTCTCCTCTTGATTTGATGAAACAGAATGTGTGCAGATTCTCAAAGTCGACGATCTCGAATGCGCCGTGGATGAATAGCTCGCGGTACTCCTTGCGCAGGTGCAGAACCTTCTTCCAGAAGGACAGCACACTCTGCGGGTCGTTCTCCTGCTTCTGCACATTGATCTCCTTGTACAGATCGTGTGCGGCGCATCCACGGCGTCCCCGTGCTGAATCCCCCGTGCATCGAGTCGTCCCACTGCATCGGCAACCGGGCGTGGTCGCGCGCCAGAATGCGCAATCCTTCCATGATGCGGTCCTTGCGCGTGGGAACAACACCGCTCGCCGCTTGACGCTCCGCCTCGCGATATCCCAGTCCCTCCTCGATGTCCTGGTACTCCTCAATCGGCCAGTCGGCCGGGGCATTGATCATAACCGATCACCTGGCCCTGGTAGATGAACAGCGTGCCCGTCATGGAGACCATCATCAGCGCCAGCATCTTCGCCGACAGCACGCCACTCGGGCGCATCCGACGCAAAACCGCGAGACTGACCGACCGTTGTCATGGTTCTCGCAGAGACGGTCGTCCAGCCGTCGGTTCCTCGACGAAGGACTGCCACTTGTTGAGCCGGGTCTTGAAGTCCGTCAGCGGCCACGGGTGGAAGAGTACTTTCCTCTAGCCCACCCATGCCCACATGCCCATGTCCAGATTGAAACCATGCTCAGCTGCTTCGCCGCAGCGCCGACGTATCTCAGGACATGCTCCGGGTCCGGGGTGTTGGCCAACTCGCCGATCGTTACGACATCCCCGTATGGCTCGAGCGCATCGTCGTACATTTCGCGCAGGAATTCGTGGATCCGGGGGCCGTTGCACCACTTGGCGATGGCAGGCTGCACGTAGCTCTTAGGGTCGGTGATCGGCGCATCGGAAAAGTCGGTGTGTTTGCTGTACTGCGTGTGTGTCAGTGATGTAGTTGTATGTGAGGAGTTGCGACATACCTTGTTCACGGTGTCGACGCGGAATCCGTCGACGCCTTTTTCCAGCCAGAAACGCACGGCGCTGTCGTAGATGGCCTTGCGCGCCTCGGCGTTTTCCCATTCAGGTCGGGCTGTTTCTTTCGCGTAGAGGTGGAGGTAGTATTCTTGCGTGTGCTCGTCCCAGGTCCTGATGGTGGTTAGCATGGATTCTCCGGCGATCGCATATTCGAGTAGATGGACATACATGTGCTACCGGCAAAGTATCCGCGCCAGTTCGTCGGAGGCAGGCGATTGCCATCCTGATCATATCGCGCCGGGCGCCAGAAATACCAGTCGCGCTTCGGGTTGTCCTTGCTGCTGCGACTCTCCTGGAACCACTTGTGCTGGTCGCTGGTGTGGTTGACGACCAGGTCCAGGATGAGCTTCATGCCCCGGTCGTGACACGCCTCGATCAACTTCTCGACGTCCTCCACGGTGCCATAGGCGGGCAGCACCTTTTCATAATCCGCGATATCGTATCCCATGTCATGCATGGCGAATCGTAGTGCGGCGACAACCACACGACATCCACGCCCAGCGCATGGAGATACGGGATCTTCTCGATCACGCCGGGGATATCACCCCAACCATCGCCATTGGAATCTTTGAACGAGGCGGGTAGACCTGAGCGGAAAAAGGATTAGCACCTGATTTGACACAAGCAGAGCTCCGATCCCTGCGCTGGGGCGTCGCAAACTCTCACCTGGTAGATGGTGCTCCTTCCACCAGTTATTGGCGCCCGTGGGGACGATTTCGACGGCGTGCGGCGACATGGCTGGATCGGCGATTGGTTCCTCTGGCCTGACACTGTCGAGAGCAGCGTTGGGGTCTTGGGGCCTTTCTTTCTTATATCCGGGGCGTGCGCAGGCCGGAGCCCTCTGATCAGCACGTCCGGATCGCCGCCGTGAAGGCTCCGACTTGTCGCCGAGAACAAGTCAGTCTCTGCCAATCACCGGACTGGCGGACCCAGTTCCAGTCTCTTTTCCCCACACTGAACCGTGTGGAGTGCAGGGACTGGCAGCCAAATCCCCGGATTGTGACTCCAAGATATCGGATGATGGCTTTTCTCCCCGGCGCAGGGATCGGGACTTCTGCAGCGCGCTGGGTATAAATATCCGGGCCTCACGCTGTTCAGTCGGGGAATATCCTCGGGTCATGGGCTGTGTTGGTTATACTCTGATCTGATTTTGTCTCGTTGGACCTCTATCTTTCACCATGTCGACCGCCGAAGAGAATCAGGGCACCCATCGCAAGCCCGAGCTGGTCCATGGCAAACATGGCGCTCAGCAGGAACAGTCCATGTCCCTCAAGAAGGCATTCAAGCTGTATCCCAAGGCTATCGGCTGGTCGCTGCTGCTGTCCTCCACTCTGATCATGGAGGGCTACGATCTCGCTCTCCTGGGATCCATGTATGCGTCGCCCCGTTCAACGAGAAGTACGGCAACTATGTCGGTGATGGCAAATACTCAGTGCCGGCGTCGTGGCAGTCGGCCTTGTCCAACGGAGCCCGAGTGGGTGAGGTGATCGGTCTGTTGATCAGTGGTCTGGTCTCGGAGCGTCTGGGATACCGCTGGACCATGATCATCTCTCTGATGGCCATGAACGCCGTCATCTTCATCTTCTTCTTCGCCGTCAACGTGCAGATGCTGCTTTCTGCCGAGATCCTCGCCGGTATTCCCTGGGGTATCTTCCAAACCCTGCCGGCGCAGTATGCTTCGGAGGTGTGTCCTGTCAAACTTCGTCCGTATCTGACCACCTACATCAACGCCTGTTGGGTCATGGGCCAGTTCATCGCCGTGGGTGTCATCGTGGATCCATCCCTCGCAACGACGAGTGGGCCTACCGCATTCCCTTTGGTATTCAATGGGTGTGGCCTCTCCCCATCCTGATCGGCTGCTACTTCGCCCCGAATCTCCCTGGTGGCATGTCCGTCGCGGCGACTCCGCTGGAGCTCGTCGTGCCCTTCAACGCCTGACCTCCGATCGTGACCCTGACTTCGACGCCGACGCTACATTGCGATGATCGAACACACCAACGAGCTGGAGAAGGCCATGACCACCGGCACCGCTACATCGACTGCTTCAAGGGAGTCAACCTGCGACGGACGGAGATCGTGTGTGGTGTCTGGCTTGTGCAGACGCTGAGCGGACAGAACCTGATGGGATACTTTGCGTACTTCATGGTGCAGGCTGGGTTGCCGCCGATCCAGTCGTTCAACCTGTCGTTGGCGCAGTACGCGCTGGGGTTGGTGGGTACGTTCGGATCCTGGTTCTCATGTCATATGCTGGTCGTCGTACACTCCACATCTGCGGTCTGGCCAGTCTGTTCACTCTGCTGGTCATCACTGGTAGCTTGCACTGGGCGCCGGAGGAGAACAACGCGGCCAAAATGGGCCATCGGTGCCATGCTGATCATCTTCACCTTCATGTATGACTTTACCATCGGGCCATCACGTACTCCTCGTCACGGAGCTGTCATCGACGCGTCTCAAGCCGAATGACGATCGTGTTGGCGCGTGCGGGTTACAACATCAGCAACATCGTGGTCAACGTGTTGACCAACTACCAGCTCACTCGACCGCGTGGAACTGGGGTGCGGCCACGGCCTGGTTCTGGGGCGGTACCTGTCTGTGCTGTCTGTGTGGTCGTTCTTTCGTGTGCCTGAGCCCAAGGGACGTACGTATGAGGAGCTGGATATCTTGTTCGAGAGACGGATCTCTGCGCGGAAGTTCGCTCAGACGGTGGTTGATCTTATGGATTCGTGGAGGTTCAGCAGGTGAGGCGAGGTGCATGAGGCGCAGTCGAAGGTGTAAATAGGACGCTTGTACGTATAGGTGTATGTCATACAAGAGAGTTAGTAACTTCCAACCATCTTGCCTCGGCGAGCGTTATCCTGAGTAAGCCTAGTGCCGAGTGTATTTCGACTTCCTTGACTCAAATTGCACGACCAACATAGAATTCATAGAGTTTGTACTAACTAGTGTGAGAAAAGACTTAGTTGGGCCCTGTCTATGATTGACGGATGTTCATACCTCTTGTCAGACTGTATCTACGTCTCATGTTCAGTCAGTTGGAGTTGATCATGGCTTTGATATTGGCTCTCAGGCCTTTGAATGAGACACGACTGCCCATTTGCTTTCATCTCCTATCATATGACGGTCCCGGATAAATGCTTAACAATCTGCAGTCTTCGATCATTCACTCTGCGCAGACATCAGGGACAAAGGGCGCGGTGGTTGGAGCTTGGGCCATGGAAGTATTCACTCTCAGGATAGTAACAAAAAATTCCTGCCAAAGAACCTTTGTCCTTCGCTTGTCATTCTCACCTCTTCTCTTCTTCTTACTCCTCGCACCTTCTTCTGACTCTCACCGTGGCTTCGTTCAAATAACCATCAACATTAACTCACCACCGTGTTCTCATCGCCTCGCTTCTCCTCTCACCTCCTTCATCATCCAAGAGAAACAGCTTCGGCTGGTTCCTGTTCCCCTGCCTGAACCAACAAGGACTTGGCTCTTCTCTCAGAATGACTACGTGAGTACTTTACCCATCTCCCGGGATATCGCTAAGTAACAGCAGCGACGGGCTTCAACTGGCCGGAACCGACACCGACCATCGTCAAAGCATGAGCGACCTGTTACCCTCGCTACAGGAAGGACTCAAAGCCATCGGCATCGATCACCTCACGCCGCTGCAGAGCTCCATCATCGGCCAATCTTTCGGGGAAAAAGATATAGTCTGCATCGCACAACCCAATCAAGGATCCACCATGGGCGCAATTATCGCAGTCTTGGACAGTTTCCTCATCACCGGGTGGGACATGCGCGAAGAAAAGGCTATTTTTGTGGCAGCTACGAGTGACCTTGCGTGGTCCATTTACAAAATTCTCATGCAGCTGCTACCATGGACTAGCCTCTTGCCTCAACCTCTGATCGAGGGTAGTGAGTTGCCTCAGTCGAAATTTACATCGTACTATTATCCTTTGATAGTTGCAACACCAAACCTCATAGTCGATGCTATCTATTGCGGAAAGATTCGAGCTCAATCAGTGGCCTACGTTCTCTTCGATAGAGCCGATCTGATGGTTACCGGAAGGCAGTTTGAACGATTGTGTGAGGACCTTGGAACACAATGTACTCGGATCCTCACTAGTCGCGAAAGCATGCCCAGAATATCGAAAATCTTTGCCTACGCGTTCGTCAATGCGTCCAAGTGAAGGCAATCCCTTTGCAGAAAAACATCATCCTGAACTTCATTGCGCGACCCGCGGACGAAAGACCATGGCAGACAGTGCTCCGCTACATTCAGACATATTGCCCAAGGAGGAACAGATCCTGGTTGTGACAGAAACCATCGACAGAGCGAAACGCTTCTTCAGAAATCTAGAAAGAGAGTTGGGCGAAGGCTGCCCTGTTGGCATGATCCATGACCAAAGAGCAATGAAGAGCAACTGGAGGCCATTTTCTTTCTTACACAAGGGCGATTAAGGGTCCTTGTAGCTCAAGAGCCCCCTAATCTGAAACTCCACAAGGTTTCGATTGTGTTCTTTTTGCCTCCGCCGATGAGTCTGGAGGTCATCAAGACAGGGACAGGCCAACTCAAGCCTGCGAATGGGCAGGTTGTCCTCCCTTTCATGCAACAGCTTCACGTGAACGCGAGCAATCCTGGTCCTCAGTCAGCAGTATATCCAGACAATGGAGCATGCGAAAGTGGTATGGAACCATAACGGTACTGCAATCTGGGATAGCACCGCAGTCCCCCGCCACCCATCCTGTGACAAAGATGCCTCGCCGTCCCCCAGACTTATTGTGATTGGGGCTCCAACAGCCTGGAGTCATTGGCAAGTTCTTACGGCCATACGGAAGTACTCCCCGCTCGACATGGATCGCAAAATGACAAGTGTAGGGGAGTGGGAGCAGTATGTACCACCTGTCCATGCCATGCACTTTCCACCTACCATAGACTAACAACTTAACCATGTTCTAGCATTGGTTATATTAGCTTCAGAGACGTTTGGCCGCCATCGACTGTTTGAAGGAGTGGGACGCGAATATTATGGGGGAAAACATCATCCGGATGTATTACGCGCCTGCTCCGGAAGAGGATGGGGGTGGAAATGGAGGCACCGGAGGCAAACCGGAGGAAATAACGCTCGACTGGTAGTGAGGGAGTGGCTGATACCGAGAATCCCCCGGGCTTCGACTGACCTGGACTTCTAACGGCTGAAACTGACCCAGCAAACGTACACAAGCGTCTGTAGCTTCCATGAAACCATCCATGTATCTCGTAGGGCGTGAAGAATGAAAACTCTTGGCAGCGTTCGCTTGATTCCTTTTCCCCGGAGCTCTCGGGACTCAGCGCAACTCCACCCCAACTCCTCCGACTATGCCCCGAGAAACCATCAAGCAAGCCTGCGACGCCTGTCGCCGGCGCAAAGTCAAATGCAACACCCAGCGGCCGTGTAATCCATGCACCGCGGCCAATCTGACCTGTCGGACCTCCGCTATCCGCCTGAAGAAGGGCCGCCAGGGAGCACGGCCAACGTGCTGACCGAGCTGCGCCAGCATTCCTCGGAATATGCGCCGTCGCCTAGCACGTCGCCACAGGCTGTTCGGGGCGAGGACAGAGCCAATGGCCATGTCCATGGCCATAGTACTGGTCATGGTTCTAGAAAGACGCCAGGGCTGCTAGATCCTGCCTTAGTTCAGAGCTGCGCGGAGTACTCGTTTGCCCGCATGATGGGCACGGTCCCCATTCTGCACCCGGAGACGTTCCGGAAACATGTCAGTCGCATGGAGAGCGATGACTGTCTGTACTCGTACTGCGTGGTGACGGCGTTTTGCGCATTTATCCTCACCCAGACGGGGTATCTCTCGTGGCATGGGGAGGTTTCCCCGGATTTGGCCCGGGCCCTGCTGGACGAGGCGATGGCTGTTCGGCGGCATTTGGATCCCTTTGCGGGCTCGACTCGTCAGGCTATTACTATCGCCTTTCTGTTGTACGGATGTCATATTGGCTTTGGAAATCAGAAATATGCCTACTATTTTCTACGAGAGGCGACAACGCTGTACACGGCCGGCATGCTGGATCAGCCGGGGGCTGAGGCGGACGAAGATGAGGATCTACAATTCCAGGGGAAGCTGTTTTGGTTGCTTCTCATTTCAGAACGGTATGTACTCTTCTCTGACTTGGTGATGGCCTTCCTTCTGATTGTATGTAGTGCGCACGCCATCCGCCGACATCGGCCTATCACATTGCAAATCACCCCCGACAGTCCAGCACTCGACACGACGCAAACCGACGACCAATTTAGTCTGGGTTTTGGCTGTCTGGCCGAGCTCTACCGACCGTTTGACGAGAGCTTTTTGAGTGTATGGAATGGCACGCAAACCGACTTCTCCCGCGACTCCCTCGTGCAGCTGGAGGACCATCTGCAGAGCGCAGTACCCCACCGACCTGGAACTCCCCGACATTCTCATGGCAGACCTGCGCGTGTCGCAGCAGTGGTTACGCACGATGATCTGGCAGTTAGCCACCAGCGCAGGCTTCCTTTCCAGCACGCCGACGCATCCGTGTCTGGATTTTCGATACCCACTGCAAATCGCGCGAGACCTGTCGCTGGCGACATGGAAGCTATCTCGCGATAGCATGGAGACACACGGGATGGGACTCATCGAGAAGGTGTTTGAAGTCGCCTGTACACTCACCGATGTCATGGCCTGTCTGAGTTCGGCTGGGTTGCGATCGTCAGGGTTCGAAATGGGTCCGCAAGACTACCTCAAGCACCTCGTTTCGCTGGTG
This sequence comes from Aspergillus micronesiensis, assembly GCA_039763685.1. Lineage (NCBI taxonomy): Eukaryota > Fungi > Ascomycota > Eurotiomycetes > Eurotiales > Aspergillaceae > Aspergillus > Aspergillus micronesiensis. The sequence goes on along the minus strand of JASHHO010000042.1, from coordinate 130,825 downwards.
TCCTCACTACCTGGTGGACGGAGGCGGTTTCAACCGTTGCTCTTGACGAAGATCGGACAGACTCTTCCTACCATGTTGCAGCCCATCAGTCGACATCTCAACCTTCCCGACCGGGGTGAGGACACGGCGATTGAAGAGGGCAAAAACGAAGCTATTCTTGCAGAGTACGTGAGGGACTTCAACTGGGCTGAGATGAGCCGGATCGGGGAAAAGACGCCGGAGATAGACGAGGCGTTTCGGGTGTAAATAGCCCTCTGTACAATAAGCTATGATAATGAACTCGTCATGATATGATACATTCGTAACTCGTAAGTCTGGCAGACCACCTACGTGACGTAGTTTGTTGCCAGAGACAGGATATCCTGTAGACTCTCCACGCCTTCTAGTCCGTACGGGGCTGCCAACGACCCCAATGGCGTGGACAATCCACTCTGTCTGTCGTCTGCTCCATTCCGACGTCCGATGCGATTGTCGACTGGTGGCCAGTCTTGATCTATATCCAGCGCGGGCAAGGGCTTGGAGGGCGCCGGTAACCTTGGAAACCCGCGCCATCGCCCCTGTTCGCAGAAATTGCGGATGATTCCGACAAGGTCGAGTTCCAGTCGTCGCTCTTCTGGCTCCAGATTCAGCGCCTGTCCGATCGGGGGTGGTCGGCTGTATTGCTCGCGGGAGAGTAGGGCCTCGAGTAGATGCACGCCTCGTCGCGCGATCATGTTCGAGTCGCTGTGAGCCAGGATCTGCAGACCTTCTTGAACCAGCTGGCGATGGTGCGTGCTCTCGGGGTCGGACATGGTGCGATGGAACAAGTCAAGGCAAAGGATGATCTAGATGCATATTAGGTCCGTGATCATCCACTTCGAACATACGGAGTACTGGTACTTACGCTAGCTGTCACACTGAACGCCTGATGAGTCCACAATACCGGACCCCCATCATGAATCGCATCTTTCTGCTCCTTGATGATGGTTCGTGCGGCGGCAACACATGTCCGTCGCGTTCGCGCAAACACCGGATTGGTGAAACTCAGCTCCAGGAACTTGCGGTGGATCATGATGATCTTATGCGACGAGCTGATGGCCAACTTCGTCGCGCCCAGGGAACATACCGAGGCCAGGACGGGTCCAGAGGCACGTTCTGCAGGTAGTATGGCAGGTCCTGGGTGGCCAGCTGGCGCAGACGACGGTCATGCTCCAGCACATGTTCGTACCGAGTGTACGGGGTGTTTGCGGAAGTCATACCATCCTGGAGCGACGGCATCAGCGAAGCAACTTCGTAGAAGAACCGCGAGTAGCTCGTCAACGTGGGCTCCTCGTGCGACCGTGGAATCATATCCTCGTCGCGACAATTGCGTGGTTTCGCCGTCGTGACGCATTGACGCGCGATGAGGTAACTCTCCGAGAAGGGGATCGAGAACCAGTCTTGGATACAGAGTTGGTTCCATGCCCGACGACCGATCTCCCGGTCGATCAACTCTGGGGAGACTTCCTCGTCGGTCTCCTTGCCTAGACGATGTAGCCCCAGACCCTGTCCGATCCGGACGGCGGCCGCCAGTAGCACGAACAGACTATTGGAAAAGCCGAGAAGATGCGCCGACATGGTCAACGTGGCGATACTTTGCACCGCGTAGACGGAATGAGCGGCGGTGAAGTCTGCATGATGCAGGCAGGTTGAGACGGCCTTGAACCACCGTTGCGACAGCGCTGTCTGCTCCCATTCGGGGAATCCCCAGCCTTGCGCTGTCGCTCGTGGCGCACAGGCCAAAGCGCCCGTAAGAATGGCAAACAGCAAGGCGACCCATTGTAGATCCACCTGGGGATGACAGAGTTGACCATCAGAGACTCGGTAGAATTGATCCAACTCCTCACGCAGTCGGACGGTGTGAAAGGCGCCGTGATACCAGAGCAGACACTGACAGTGCCACTCGGCCAGCTGCTCCACCTGCGGACGAGGCGGGAGTAGAGACTGCAGGTAGGACAGATCCGACACCATCCCCGGTCCCAAGTGACGGTCCTCTCCGTCGTCCTCGGCCGTGATGTCCCCCGGGGAGTGTTGTTGGTCGAGTCCATCTCGGCGGGCGACGACCTGGCGAAAAGTCCGGGTTCTTCCGACGACCCCACGCGAGGAACTCGAGGATGGTCGCTGCGTCTTCGATCTCGCGCTCGGGCGCTTCAACTGTGCGGTCGACGGATGCGACCGAGGCCGTGGTGGAGGCGATCTGGTCGGCCGGACTGGCGATGGTGCTGCGGCCGGGACTGGGAGTCACGATATTTTTCGTCGCCGCGCGGAGAGCCGCCTCTAACTCCTGCACGCGCGCTTGAAGGCGTTCTACCTGGTCGTCGCCGTGGTCGCGGGCTCGAGAACATGCGATTCCACTATAGTTACATTGCTTGTCAGACAATTGGACGCAGGGGATGAGTCCTGGGGGATACCCACCGACGGGTGCAGTTGCGACAGGGAACCACCTTATCGCAGCGGATCTTGCGGCGCGTGCATTCCACGCAGGTCAGTCGTTTTCGATTCGCACTCATTGTGAGATCGGGGGTGTCAGAATAGTGGAGAGAAGCAGAGGGACAGAGAGAGAGAAGGTGTAAAGAGTCAAAGGAGAGGTTCGGCCGAGCGGCCGAGGAAGTGCAGTCGTAGTAGACTACCAGGATTAGCCCTAACTTGATAGTCGTGATAAGCTCGGCCGAGCATCTCGTATGTTTCCTTTACGTCGACAACCAGTTTCTCTTGCGTAACCTGTACACCTTGCAGGATATATAGACTTCTGACAGTGATTCCTCTTCATCTTCCGCTTCTCCTCGACATCCATCCGAATACCCTCCAAAGAAACCATCATGACCCGCTACGTCGACCGTCCCATCCCCCAAATCTCCCTGGCCGACTTCGACCAGCGCATCGACCAGATCACCGCCGATCTGATTTACGCCGCCGAGAATGTCGGTTTCTTCACTCTGGTCGACCACGGCATCTCAGTCGACGAGATCGAGACCATGTTTGCGACCGCCGAGCGCTTCTTCAGCCTGCCTGACGATGTCAAAGCCACCGTCCCCTGGAACCCAAACAATGTCGGCTGGGAGAAAAACTCCCAAGTGCGGCCGTCGACCGGTCAGCCCGACACAAAGGAGTCATATCAGCTGCAGTTTGGCGAAAACATGAACGAGCTGTGGGTGGATGACGCCCATCTACCGGGTTTCCGTGATACTTCCCGACGCTTCATGGACAAGGTCCAAGGCGTGTCCGAAAAGCTGATGCGCTGCTTTGCCCGGGGTCTGGGATTCCCTGAGGAATTCTTTATTCAATGTCATGACGTCTCGCGACCCATCGCTCAAACCACCATGCGACTCCTCCACTACTTCGCCCTCCCCGAGCAGTCCGACGGCAAAACCTACCACCGCGCTGGAGCCCACGCCGACTGGGACTTCCTCACCCTTCTCTTCCAGAAACAGGGCCAAAGTGGACTGGAGATCTGTCCGGGTCGTGAGGTCGTGACGGAGTTTGGTATCGGCGACGAATGGACCAAAGTGGAGGCCAAGACAGGCGATATTGTGTGCAACATCGGGGATCTGCTCATGTCGTGGTCGGATGATCGGTTCAAGTCGACATTCCACCGGGTGAAGGCTCCTTCAGAGCCGGGCGATTACTTTGGTGATCGATACAGTATCGCCTACTTCAACCAGCCCTGCAAGGACAGTCTCATCCAGGGACCTAAGAAGAAGTATCCTCTCGTGACAGGAGAGGAGTTCAACGCACAGGCGATGAAGCGGAACTTTTCGGCGCTGCAGGAGAAGTTGAAGGCATTGGAAGCGGCGGCATAATGTATATATCCTTGGCTTAGTTCTTTCTTGCATCCATTGTGGTTCAATAAAATGTATTCCAACATCTTACTATGGATCTGTCCGTTACATGCCATTGTGGAGACCAGAGGAGATCTTTCATGGGAAGCAACCTGGTAAAGTCATGAGCCACTCGGTGAAAGGTCTACTGATGCGAATGGAGCCATCGAACAGAGTCCAACAAAAAAGGTACGTGATGTGATCTTATTACTATTGATTATCTATTACACTATATGACAGGGGGATGGATCATTGAGGCAACACTCGAGGAGTCTCCTCTCTCAACACCAAATTCAGAATGACACCAACGACAGCAGCAATGATAAAGGGTGTCTCGACGATGAGGTTGATACCCTGCAGGAAACCCCGAAGATTCACATTATCGCCATCATACGCCAGCACCGAGGAGAACCAGTCGGGCGCCACGATATCCATAAACCCAATACCCAGAGCAACAGTCAGGATGAATCGGTTTCTCCGAGTGAACTCAACCAGAGCGAGCACACGGACACCAGCAACGGCAATAGTGCTGTACAGGAACACCTGCATTCCTCCGAGCACCGACGGAGGCATCGAGCCAAAGACAGCACCGAATTTGCCGAGAATACCCATCAGCAGAAGTATACCCGCGGCACACCAGCCAGCTCGTCGACTCTACACAATTAGCATTATGTATTTGCAAAGAACAGTATCATGAATGAACTCACCGCACATCCTGTCAACGAAATGACACCGTTGTTACCTGCTTGGCTGACCATGGGAAGAGACGTCCCCAGCGCACTGATCAAACTCCCAATACCATCGCAGAGGATACCACCCTGGATACGACTCTGGAATTCCGGTCCATCAATAGAGACACGGGAGATTTCAGCTGTCGCAAGAATATCCGGCATACAACTGACGGCCTCGCAAACAAACAAAATCAACAGTGGCAGCACCAGCGCGCTATCCACCGACAGCTTGAACGTGTGCACCCAGAGGAAGGTACCAACAGGAGTGGCATCGATCTGCTCACGGGACCAGTATCCCGTCGCTCCGGAGATAGCACATCCCACTGCGAGACCGATGATAATTGAGGCAGATTTCATCAGCGGAGAGCCGAAGAACTCCACCAGAACGATGCTCACAAACACGCTGAACCCGAGTCCGATCAACTTGGGATGTCCCCTATTGTACAGTTAGTCTCGCGTCACCATCGATACATGCCGGTGCACTCACCAAGGCAATGGATTGGGTGAAGCAACGTCCGGACACATGGCATAGAATCCCTCTCCTCCGTGACAATTGGAGCTTCCGCCCCAGTTCTCCATTCCGTTACCAATCAAGTACACTCCAATAAGTAACAGCAACGTACCCGTCACAACCTTTGGGAAGATCCGATCCAGGATCTTCGGTGGTACAATGGACATCAAGATCTGGATCCATACGGTACACAACATAGTTCCCAAGACGGCGCCCCATGCTTCTGGGCAGGGAAGCCGGTTTCCGTGCTCATCTGTGGGACATGTTCCATTGGCATATCGCATGTCTGTGTAGTTGAAGCAGACTGCTAGAATGTCGAATGTTGGGGCCACAACAGACAACAATCCCGTGCCGATATATAGGGGAGTTTTGGTGATGTGTACCCGGGTCACCTGCAACGCTGTGGCAATTCCAGTGGTGATAAAGGCAGCCGAGACTAGATACTGAGTTTGTTCAGAGTTGAGATAGAATGCTCCTCCGGCGATGGCCAATGGTGGCGAGACGACGGAGCCGATCATGGTCAGAGCATGCTGCAGACCCAGGATCAGGGTCAACAAGATGGGAACCTCATCGTTGAGACCAAAGAAAGGGGGTTCCACGTCCTTGTACTTTTTGTTGAATGGCCAGATATTTGGAGTGACGAGGTAGAGGTAATCCTGTGTTGTCAGCTAGAGGATCTCACTCTTGTGCAACAATGGACATACATAGTCCCCGATCCACCCATCACGACTGGTCAGATACTGCTTCCAGTATTGCCACTGCGTCGTTGCCGGGAGGATCTCGGCAGTTGACGTAGTTTGCTCTTCCGAAATGGATGTTGGCCCAGATTTCGTCTCCATTGTGAAGGTGGTACCGTTGGCTGAAGGGAGAAGCATGCCATCTACACGAGCTGGAGTTCATCTTTTGTAGTTTACTTGACAGCTTCATTATACAAACTCGGCAGCTAGATAAGACTGATAGCGTGATAAGCCCGTTTGACAGCTTGATTAGTGGCTAATCGCAGGTTCGGCCGAGCTTGTCAGGCTTATCAGCGCCGGTGCTCGTTAGGGCTCCTGCGAGCAGGGGACCAACCATGTATAAACGACTCCTTATGCCAATTCGATTCGTCCAGTTGTCCCATAACCGTCACAATGAGTGAAAGCCGAGTTTTGTTTCTCCATGCGACCATCATTACAGTCAATCCTGCACGGGAGGTCATTCATGATGGATACCTCCTCGTCCAGGACACTCGGATCGCCGCCATAGGGAAATGTCCGCCGCCGCTGGATTTTACCTCGGCAAAAACCATCGATTGTACAGGGAAGATCATCATTCCAGGGCTCATCAATACACACGCACATCTCGTCCAGTCCTTATTACGAGGACTGGCCGAGGACCTGCCGTTACACAACTGGCTCTGCGATGCCATATGGCCGTTAGAATCGGTCTACGACGACCGCGACGGCTACCATGCCGCTCGGCTGACCATGGCGGAGATGCTCAAGACTGGTACCACCTGTTTTCTGGATCCGATGGTAACCTATCGCGCTGGCTGGGAGAATGTCTGTGCCGCTGTGGATGAGATGGGAATGCGCGGTTGTCTGGTAAGTTTCCTCTGCACCCTCCCTCCAGGCCAGAAGCTACACGAGATATTAACAATACCTCAGGGAAAACTGGTCAAATTTACCGAGACCAATCGCCAGCTATCAATCACCGATCCCCGAGATCGGGACTTACTGGCCATGTCCATCCCGCTCTGGTGCAACACCATCAGGACTATCACGGCGCGTACAACGACCGTCTTCACGTCTGGGGCGCAGCAGGGACCCCTCGTGGTGCACCAATGGCGCAATACCGTGCCCTCGGCGAAACCTGTGCCACTCATGGAATCTCCCTGACGATGCATTGTGCCGAAGCGCCCCGCGATCGCGATATATACCATGACACGTATCACTGCAGCGCGATGGAATTCATCCGAGACACCAAGATGTGTGGTCAACCTGTCACTACGAGTGTGAGTGTACAAGATGGTAGAAAAGGTAAGACGACGCATAGCCTGGTCCTTGCGCATATGGTCAATCTGGACCTCGATGTTGATCTTCCACTCTTGCACTCGACTGGAACTGCCGTTGCACATAATCCTTCGTCCAACCTGAAGTTGGCATCGGGGGTGGCGCCAGTGCCTGCTATGCTATCCCAACCATATTCTATCACTGTCGGACTAGGCACCGATGGAGCTCCCTGTGCGAACCACTATGACATGCTGCAGGAGATGCATCTGGCGGCTATTCTGCACAAAGGGGTCAACCATGATGCGACCCTGATACCCGCTCCCACTGCGCTTGAAATGGCCACGATCAATGGTGCAAAAGCACTAGGATTGGAAGAGGAGATTGGCAGTCTGGAAGTCGGCAAAAAGGCTGATCTGGTGGTTCTTGATCCCTACGGTCGGGGCGGGCTGGCCGCCGCTCCCTGGCATTGGGAGGACCAGAAGGGGGTTTCTGCTCTCACCACCGTGGTACACAGCTGTACTGGGCGAGATGTGACGTTGACCATGGTCGATGGAAAGATCCTAGTCGAGAATGGCACCCTCGTAAACGGAGGACGAGAAAAGGAGGCAGAGATTGTGCGACATTCGCAACAGGCCGTGCAGGGCATCTTGTCCCGCTGCAATGCTACCCGTGAGGGTGCCAGTCAAGTCAAGGGAACGACCGGTGTTGGATGGAAACATGTATAACAATATATTTAGTGGAAGAAAGGAAGAGAGAGTAAAGGGATAAGATCCCCATCGGACTCTTCGGGCTCTGCAGACATGAACAAAGATATCCCGATTTCTCTTTGAAGACGGCCAGTTCTTTCATATATTACTATTGAGTACTGAAAATACAGTCTGGCCAGAATCACCTTCGAATTCATCTTCGTAGTGGACCTCCCAATCGACACTCGCTCGCTACCGTCGCGTACCGCCCCATATGGACACCTCAACCCAGGACATCATCTTTAACGAGACTAGAGAAACAGATAAAATGTATCGAAGTGACACACCATATCGTGATCTATTCTTAAATTTATCTTTTCAGCCGCATCTCCTCGTCTTGCGGGATACAGGCATCATGGACCTCACGGGACTCGATGATATCACCACTGCCGAAAGCTACAAAAGCAGCAATGACACTCGAAAATCAGGGCACAGCAACTTATGTTAGCCAATGCGTGAAATAGGCCTAGGAATCGCGTACAGCTTGCCTTTCGGGGTCAATTTTCCACTTTCTATCGCCCCGAAACCTTGCACCTCATACCGCACCCTCCGCCTTGCCCATCACCACCAGATCATTCGATATGGCGGAACGAGCAAACGGCACAAATGTCGTCAGCTTTGCGCCAGGTCCATCAGATGGGCCGGACTTTGACGAAGCGAAAGATGAGGAGCAACCTCTGAACAGAAGCCGTACGCCGACGATGCCGCGAAGCAGTCGGACCGTCTCACATGTCCATGAGCCGCCGTATATGAAGCTGGCCAACCCGGGTCCTCTCGGCTTGCTGGGTTTTGCGATAACAACGTTCGTCCTCGGACTTTATGAATGCGGTGCTGGGTATGTCTTTCAACTGCTCCATATTTTCTTGCACGCATAGTGCTGAACCGACTCCATCTCTACATAGGCTACCTCATTCAGACCCTACCGGCGACGTTGGTCCAAATCAAGCGGTCTTCGGCCTCGCCATCTTCATGGGCGGTGCAGCACAGTTCGTCGCGGGAATCATGCAGTTTCGCGTGGGGAATACATTCGGTAGTACGGTCCATTGCTCCTACGGGGCCTTCTGGTTAAGCTACGCCATGTTTCTGATCCCGTCGCTGGATATCATGGGAGCCTACAAGGGAGATGAGCGCGCATATACCTACGCCGTTGGAATATATCTCACATTATGGTGTTTTTTGACATTTATATTCCTGATCGCTGCTCTCCGGACCAACATTGTCATCCTCCTGCTGTTCTTCTTTCTCACGCTGGCGTTTCTCTTCCTTGCGATCGCCAACTTCCTTCGAACGGAGCATACCGCTGCATCGGTGAGGGTGAATAAGACGGGTGGAGCCTTTGCTGTGATCTGTGCAGCGGTGGCATTTTATGGTGGAGCGGCTGGTCTGATGCTCCCAGAGACGACGTTTGTGCGCTTTCCATTGGGCGAATTCCCACATCCTCAGCTGTGAATTGATAGACACTGGTAATTTCTCTGATTTCGAGAGAATAGTCGTCATTTCTGTACCTCCTATCCTTCAATGACCCGGACGAAGCATACTCGTATGGTAGGGAACTGAGTCAAGATTCCATTAGCCTAGTCAAGGCTCAACAGGATCTATACTAAAGGGAGTAACCGATAGTAAGGATGCTCCAAGCCCTTCACATACTCAATTACTTCCAAAGGCTTTCATCGTGAGCACCATGTTAACATTAGTGTGAGCAAGCAAGGTGGAGGTCCAGTAAGAGTTTTCCAAGCTCCTCTTCGGATTCCTTATCGAAACCGTCAATCCGGGAGAACGTGACCTAACTTACCCTAAAGAAAGACGTCTTCGAGATCACCTGGCTCAACCTGACTCCCTAACCTCTTTCTGGCCCCCAGGGAGACCCACTCAATGGCTAGGTAGCTCCTCCCCAGCGGTCTGTTCGCCCGAACAACGCTGGACACGAAGATCGAATGGGTGGAGAACGGCATTTTCCCGACCACTCTGGATCACAGGGCCGTCGTTTGAGCGCACGAGAGGAACGGTAGAGTAGTAGAGTGTGTCCACCATATGGGATCTCTGGATGCTAGGGGCTATAGCTGCAACGCCTATCGAGTGTCACCTTATAAGGTGGATCATCAGGAAATGCAGAACAGAAGGCCGGAGATTCGTGAAGCTATTGGAGGCGCTTTCTGTCTGTACATGACTCTCATGGCAGCCACCTACCAGGGCTTAGACGACAGCCTTATCAAAGAGGAAATTCTTTCCCTGCTCCGAGGCCATGAGCGAATCCGACCAAGATCTACAGAAATTTCGGGGTCTCTTCGACCGAACCCCGCGATGGGCCCACTGCCAGACTTCCCCCGCCTCCGCAGAAAGAATGGAGAGGAAAAAGTGGGCTTCTCCAGCTCATATCCCCAGCTTGGACTGCGTCGCCTCGGACTTCTTCCGAGCAGCCTGCATCTCTTAAATAAGACCAGATGCTGCAGTAGTGGGAGGACTTGCGTGCGCTTTCTCAATCTCTTGCTCAGGGTGCCCCTCATCATGTCCAAACCCGCCGAGGAGTTCATCGAAATGCCCCAGAAACCCGGGGCGGAGCTCGATCAGGATGCTCTTTATCAGATCTATGCGGCCAAGGACGATGAATGGCATCGCAAGATGACCAAACAACTGCTACGAAAGGTCGACATGCACCTGCTGCCGTTTCTGGTTATCATGTATCTATTGAACTTTCTCGACCGAAAGTAAGTTCATGTCCACGGCGAGAACGAGATCTCATCTCAGATCATCTGTCAGACAGATAATCTGGTTGGGTCTAGGTCTTATGTCAGGTGGTATGCTAACGATCGCAGCAATCTCTCTCAGGCTCGTCTGGGGTCACTCGAAGAAGACCTTGACATGCATAACACCGATTACAATCTGGCAACTAGCATTCTCTTTGTCGGATACCTCCTGATGCAGCTGCCATCCAACCTCCTCCTCACCCGCGTCAAGCCCTCGATCTTCCTGGGCATTGCCATGGGCATCTGGGGAACTATCTCCGCATGCCAGGCCGCTGTCCATAGCTTCGGAGGTCTCGTGGCCTGCCGGTTCTTTCTGGGCTTTGTCGAGGCCCCATTCTTCCCTGGAGCCATCATGTTGATGTGAGTCTCCTGGAGAGCTGTATACTAGGCTAGACTGACAAGTGGCCAGGTCGAGTTGGTACACGCGACAAGAGGTATGATAAGTATCTTATCTTCTGGACTACGAAGGGAGAGCTAACTAGTCGACCAGTTGAGTCACCGCATCGCCTGGTTCTACGCGGGGAGCTCGCTCGCCAACGCATTTGGTGGCCTTATCGGCGCCGGGGTTCTAGGAAATCTGGATGGATCGCATGGCATTGCTGGCTGGCGGTGGCTATTCATCATCGAAGGAGTCATCACTGTAGTAATGGCGGTGGCATCTGGGTAAGCAGCCCCATGGAATTGACGACGTACACCAACTTGGTCTAACCCGGTCTTCAGCCTCATGTTGCCCAATTATCCGGCTACGACCAAGTGGCTTGACGAGAGCGAACAATCCTACGCCCAATGGCGATTGATCAACGACGCAGGAGAGGCAGATGATAGCAGCTCGGCCAGCATCAAGGAAGCCCTTTACCTTGTCTTCATGGACAAGCGGATCTACCTCTTCATCCTTCTCCAACACACGTCGCTGCTCTCCCAGAACTTCCAGTATTTCTTCCCAACGATCGTGCAGACCCTCGGATACGACAACATTATCACGCTGCTGATCACCGCCCCCGTGTGGATCGCCACGTTCCTCGTCTCCCTGGTGGTGACCTGGAGCTCAGGCCGTAGCAACGATCGCGGTATCCATATCATCTCGCTGATGATGGTGAGCGTGGTCGGATGTATCATCTGCACGGCCACGACCAACATCGGAGCCAAGTTCTTCGGCATGTTCCTGATGCCCATGGGAGCGGTATCAGCCTACCAGATCATCATCGCCTGGGTGGCCAACTCTTTCCCCCGTCCGCTAGTCAAGCGTTCCGCTGCGATCGCGATCGCCAATATGATTGGAAACACGGCCTCCATCTACGGTAGCTATATGTGGCCGTCTTCCTCGGGGCCGCGGTATATCCCTGGCGGCAGTGCGACGGCAGGGGTCGCGTTTGTCGTCGCAATTATCGCCTTTGTTATCCGCATCGTCCACGCGAGAATGAACAAGAAGTTGGAAGAGGAGGAGCAGGATGAGCGTGTGGATGAGATGGACCGACCCCACCGGTTCCGCTATATTTTGTGAACGATTTATGATGCTATGCAATGTGGTCATGTTTTTCCCTTGAGTATAGATCATATTATAGAGATACAAGAATGATGACCTCCCTTCCCTCCATGTCCAAGGGACATGATGTTTCCACGCCCATTATTCCTATCTAAAGATACTTATTAACTTCTGAACCCCCATCTTTTCTCCTCGCTGGCAAGTAGATCAAGATCGTCAAAGTGAAACATTAGAGATGTTGACAAACTTCTTCACGCTTCCGCTGGTGAATCTCACCTCAGCCAAAAACGCTTGGAGAGAATTGAGCAAGATTCAGACCCAGTTCGCAACTGATCAAGTCGTGAAACATTCCAACGGCAGTTGGGCAATGTTCACTCAGTCCTCCTATTGCAAAAGAAGGATGCTTTGTTTAATTCATTGGCCAATCCAACGGGGTGCTGGTGATCAACAACTACCGGGTGTTGTTGTATAATTCTGTAAGATATAGCACTATATGAATTAAGTTCCTACTCCCATCCCTCCTACCTGTTTGGCCGCACCGTTTGAAACAGTTAGCCTGTTGGACTAGGGTTAATTCTGACAAATACAGTTGCGGGGCACCTGGCAGGTACCTTCCAAAAAAACATGCTTCTAGCTCTAGTCGAAGAGCTAGGACACAAGTACAAGGACCTCCTCAAGGGGACAAAATCCTCCTCCGGGGAGGACAAACTTCTTCTCGACGTGGCTGCCGAACAAGTACAGATTCGATGTGGATGTCGAGCAAAATATCCCGGGATGTTGCCAGAGTCCAGTGAAGACGACGAGGGCGAGGGCGAGGAGGACTAAGGGAGGGCTGAGACTAGAGGACTGATGTATTTATCAACGTACTTTTAGACACGACAGAAAATGAACTACGCTTTTTGTCACATTCCAGTGCCTTTATCAAGAGTTCCCATTATAGAGGAGTAGTATGTTTGGTTGAGAAAGCCCGGTTCTTCGGTGAGTGTACTCCACGGAAGTCTTTCGCCTTTACAAAACTGGGAGTAAGGTATCACCAGCTCTTCATAATACCCCCTGCTCAGTCACAATCACGCTGAACTAGGTTCCTCAAACTCCTGCGTCCACGGGGCCGCCTCTCCAAAGTTAGGCGAGCCATCACTGTTGCTCCCCACCGGCTGCACCATTGCATACCGGCTGTCGTCGCACGCTCCCTCGCTGTTCGTCGTAGCGTGGAACGCAGTCCAAACCTCCGTGCCATCGGGGCTCTGGAAGAAGCTGTTGTGGCCGGTTCCATAGTTTCCGTTGCTAGAGGCGAGCAGACATCCGTCCGACTTGGTCCACGCACTCGCCTGGGTCGGGTTGGTCGTGCCGTCCCAGGTCAATGAGGCCAGACAGTAGTATGCCGTCCAGCAGTAGGAGGCCGAGTAGACAATCCGAGTCTGTCCGTTGGTGTATAGAGCAGCGGGACCCTCCTGCACGGGGGTGCCGTGACGCTCGAATTCCTCGGTGGGCTCGGAGATGACGGTGATATCACCCGTCACGGAGATGAAGTCGTCGCCGAGCTGTTGCATGCACAGAGACTGGTATTCCACGCCGTGGAAGCAGGACCAGACCAGGAAGTTACCGTAGTCGTTGAACCGGACGACGGTAGCGTCGATGCCCCATGCGTCGGTCAGTTGGGCACCGTAGGTGAAGTCCTCCCATGGAGTGCTGCCTCCTGTAGTCATCATGGTCAGCCGCCGTCTTCTTGTGTTGTGTTGTATTGGGTATGGGAGGGATCGAACCTGCTAAGACGTGGCTGTTCTGGCCGTCCAGGTTGTCCCCATTGCCAGCAGTAAAGTAGACGAACCATTTGTCGCCAAGGTAATGAAGCTCCGGAGCCCAAACATTGCAGCATCGCGAGGCTTCCGTGCTCGAATAGATCACCTTGCTCTCGGCCTCTTTGAGACCCTCGATGCTGTCCGCTCGGGAGATCTGGACGTCTGTCCAGGTGGTGCTCAAGAGGTAATAGTATCCGCCGGAGTAGACAAGACTGGGATCGCTGCCTCCAGGGTTTCGAATGGGGTTGGTGAACGCATTGGCGAGTGGGAGAGCTCCCAAGGAGACGATCGTTTTGATCAGCGAGGAGATGAGCACCATGGTGATAGTTTCTTGTTGTTCGAGCTCTGTACATTCTCAATTTCTCATCCCCAATCCCAGTTCTTATATATTTCTGACGATCTCCCTTCCAAGACCGCCGAGCCATCATCACGAGCGTCATCACAGAGAACGAACGACCCCCGCCGGAAAGTAACCATTCGCATCGTGACGCCCTGAGGCGTTGGTGGCTGAAGCAACACCGGTAGATTAATATCCGGGGCAGTCGATCGGATACTCAAAATAAACGCCCATTCTTCAGACGAGATGGAGACGCAGTGGATCCGCGACGGAGATTCCCCCGCAAGACCCTCGTCAACCGCGATATTAATCCACCACTCACTATGACTCGCGCTGGCGGTCTTGATTCTGGCGGCCCCGCCCGGTTTTCGTCCCCGTCCATACAGACTGTTCATTTGCTGGTTTCATACGGATGGTTTTGGTGTCTAGGGAAGAGTATCGTGCCTACGGACGGTCTACGATCAGGCCAAGTCCGGTGGCACGCTGTACGCCGTGCCATATGGGTGAGGGGGGTTTGCTCGTCCTCCTCGCCAGAGGGGCTGCTTATTTAACAAGTGCTATATCATATGTACATATCCCCATCAGATTCGACTGGGCAAATGCTGAGGAAACATCTCACGCGTCGAGGCCCGTTCCGGCCAGCGCTGACATCGTATTAGAAACACAAACACATCAGTCGGCCCAGAGACAGTGTGAAGAATAGTCATGGTATCAATCGTAGAATGAAAAAAGGGAGTCAAAGGAATGACGACAATAAACAAGTAGGAAAAGAAAAGAAGAAAGGAAATGAAAAAAAAAAGGAAAAACATCAGCCCAATCCCAGACGACCGACCCAACCCCACCGAGCCCAAACCTAAGAAAGAAGATTGATTTTCATGTCTCGATGTGTGCATATCGCCGTACATCATCGATTATCGACGTCGATCGAACGAGTGGTTGGGGTTGTAGTCGTTGCTCTCTTCGACGTTGGTCTCGATCTCCGTGTGAGCGAAGATCTTGCCCTCGGGGACAATGATACGATCTTCGCTGCCGGTCCGAGTGAATCCGCTCTGGATCTGCGTGCCGATGACCGGGTCCGCGTCGTGGCCGCGGAGGGTGCCCATGTTCATGCTCTGGTCGCGCACCTTAGAGAAGCCGGATCCGTACTTGCGAGCATCGGTGCCCGACCAGTAGTTCTTGTTGCTTGAGTATTCGCCCACCAGGCGGGGCAGGAAGCGGGAGGCGATGGCCTTGAACGAGGGGATCGAGGAGGCGAAGATGCCGACGTTGATTTCGATCACGGACCAGTACATGGCTCCGCTGATGGCGTAGGTAGCGTCGGCGGAGGAAAGCATCTCGGGGATGTAGGTGATACGGATGATCGAGGAGACACAGGCACTGAGGAGCGGTTATATAAGACAGTGCTCTCAAGTCTATAGTTGTGAGGATAGATTCGGGGACTTACAACAGACCCAGGCAGAGGATCAGAGCGAGGGCAATCTTCTGCTTCCGGGGCATCTGCAGCTTGAGAATGACACCGAGCGGCAGGGTATAGGTCATCAGATCGGTCAGGATGTTCAGGGCAGCATTGGCCAGGTAGAAGACGTTGATGTCGACACACTTGCCGGGCTTGGTCGACGCCCAGGCCTTGTCGATGGGCTGACACTGGAATGCAGCCACCAAGACGAACGACGTCGCCTGCGCGATGAGGATGCCCAGCATGATCAGGGACAGTCGGGTGAGCAGACGGTCACCCAGGCGAGTGTAGAACACACACACGGACGACTTGATGAAGCCGAGGGTGGTGAGGTAGAACATCGAACTCAGCCAGACAGCCTGGAAGGTCAGCAACAGACTTCTCGATGCCGGTTACGGTGCTTCTTACCAAAGCGTACATCTCCATGTTCTCGAGGGGAACGTCTTCAATGTGCGAACCCAGACCATATTGGACCGCTGCAGTCATGTCAGCATGCATCTCGAATAACTAGGCAGTCTCGGGTTCCTTTTCCGTACCGACAACTGTGATGGCACTGAAGGCCCATGCAAATATCTACAATACCCAATTAGTTCTCTAGATCAGGTCATGGCATTCCGTAAGGCTTACACAGGCGGGAATGATGAGGTCTGGGGCATTCGTCAGTGCTCTGGCATTCCAGCTTGGACCAAGTGATACTCACAGTCGTCCGGCCCCATCTTCCGGAGCACGTAGATGCGCGAAAACAGTCGCAGGCACAGCACCAGAAAGGTCAAGATGGCAAAGGCGAGGGCGACGCCCGACACCGTTGGCCCTTGCGAGTCCGCCATGGTGTTGTCTCTGGTGATGTGGGAACTGGGCAGAGATGAAAGGGCGAAAGAGAATGAAAAGCAGTCCTCGACGACCCCAGGAAATCCGATCAAGACCCCGCTTGACTCGAAGAATGGCAAAGTGGACTGTAAAAAATGAACGAGTGGGAGGACGTTCGCTGAAACGGCCTTGCACCGACGGACATATGAACTGGACGGGTCGTGCGGAGGGAAAGATGTCGCAGCTCGAGATATCACATTCACCTGCTAGAGCCGGCCAGGAGGCACAAACGAACTACGGAGTCGGGGGAGGACATGAATCCTTCAGACTGATCGTCTCCTGAGAAAAATCCCAGCATAGCGGCACTGCTCCAGCGTCCAAGGGACGAAAGCAGATGATGGGCGACAGGCTTCCCCAAAGAGGTATGTAGAGGTACGAACGGTTTTATTTTCTTTTTCACGCTATTCTTCTATTCGTTTTGCAGCAGAATGGAGTGCTGGGAAGGCGGGTCAGCCCAGAGGCAACGAGTCAAGAAGCAGGCCCAGCGACCCAGACCAGGATCCTGCTCGGGGAAGAGGCAGGAGACGAGCAAAAGAAAGCCCTTGTCTAGCGCGGTGCAGCCTCTTTTCTAGTCTCTTGTCCGTCCATCGTCTAGACTGCCCCCGAACAGCCCGCGGTCTCCACCAAATCGACATATCGACCTGCTCTATCTTGTATCTTCCGGGGCATCGAGATCTCAGCGGGCAGCAGATACGGGCGCCACCCGCACAACCACATGGGAGAATTGTGCGAGCTCACAGGTGTTCGAGATTAACTTGCAGGTCAATACGAACGCAACGTGGTCTTGATTGCCCCGAGAATGGGAGTTCTCTCCTGACTCAGGGCGTCCCCCGACCCGACGGCACAACAGAGAGGGGAAGGTATGTTTCAAGTCTGACACGCAGAGATGGCCTCGAGAGTGTTCTGAGTGGCTCCGAACTGGCGAGGAGAGCGGGCCCCGATAATAATAGCGAAATCTCTGCCGTGATCAGCGCGGATTTCCGTGGACGGAGGCTTTTTAGGGCATTCCTGGATCCGCTCTCGGCTACCCGGCTGGAGTAAGAGGGCGGCCGATCTCTTACACATTTGCCTTCTGGAGTATGGAGTGTGGAGTCTTTTCGTACTTTTTTCCAGATCCTTTCGGTTGTTGCCTTTGCTTTTCTTGTTCCCCCGATTGCCCCTGAGGTGGAGTCAGTATAGGAGACGCGGAGGATACATTCTCCGTCTGGTACTTCGCGAACTCACGGCATCAGAGATTGCAGATGGAGGCAATGGAGCTTAATAACGGAGGAACTGCCGGCCTGGAGAAACACATATGGTTATTACTGATCTGCTTCCAAATTAATCCGCCCCGAGTTCCACCAACAGTGCCTGAGAAGCTTATTCTCGGCAATGTCCCTCGATGCGTCTGATATCCGACACCATCACACCACGACGATGGACTTGTAGTCGTCTCCCCGACGCCGGAGTCTGCGTCCAGGCCGGGATCCTTTTCCTTCGCGTCCTGGGAGACCGGCGATCCTAGCCTTGTCGGCTAGTAGTCCACAGCAAAATCCAATTATCTAAGAGTTAATCTAACTCTCGGGCTAGGAGCGCGCCGGCTGAGCCCTAGGTTTCGCCAATGCAGCCGTTGAAACCGTTCCCTTCAGCAGACGCACCAACCCGCATTAGTTTCGTGCTCAACGGCCGTTGGCAGAGGCGACATGAAGCCAACGGGTGATTCCGCACCCCTCCCGCCTCTTCCAGACATCGCGACCCCATCTGTGACGACGATAGAGGTCCCCACGTCGCTCTACAGGCCGCTAAAGCAGTCCATCGCCGCGCGGACCGAACGGACCTTGGCAGCACCCGACGTTCCCAGTCGTAGGATCAACAGGGGCGTGCCATGACAGCTTGGTTTGGAGCATTGGAGATTCACATGAGTGGCAACGGCTTGGAGATTGGGATATGCCTGTCTATATATCCCAGCGGTTGCATGCCAGGACTGGAGACGGACCAGCTGTGCCGCGGTACCGAAGCCCTGACGTCGTCGATCCCCGTCTCGCCGCAGTCGCGGCCCTGGTCGATGGCCTGTCTTGCTGATCCGTATTTTCTTGCCGTCCAGACGTTGGAAATCAAGGTCGTGATCAGAAATCTTCAAGTTGGAGTCGTGGGGGCCAGGTCGTGCCGTGGATGGCCATACTCATAGCCTGATTTCGACATCCTTCTACTCCATCCTCTGGAGCACTTCTACAGCCACCATACGTAGTCAGTACCGGGGAGACAGGTGATTCGACGGCTTCTGCACCGGACATTCATCCTCTGGAATTCCCCGCAGGGGAATCCTCTTCCCCAGCCAAGGCCGCCACGCATCGTCCGCATTTGTCCGGATTCGCTGGATGGGCCTCCTCCTGCCCGCTTGAATCGCAAGCTAGTCGTATGTCCCCATTGTTCGTCCACCGGATAATCACGCCAGTGGCTGTCAACCCATTGACGAGGCTCCAGAGAAGCTGCCAGACAAACCAAGCTGCCAGTAGTGAGTGGTGGCGGGCATCATCCGACAGACAGCTCGGAGCATCCACAGTGGAGGGGTGGGACGCCAACCTGCCAATAATTACTCAGAGTCCACTGTCATTTGCTGTCAGGGCTTATCAGTGCCTAAAACAATGCAATCCACCGATGGCGAGCTAACGACGATGCCCTTAGCTACAGGTTTCCGGAGTAGTAAGGGGTTGGCTGGCCTCTCAGCGTCGCGGGATTTGGCAGAGCACGAGGGCCAAATGTCTCCTGTCGCAGAGGGGCAGATGGCTCTTAAGAATATTTCTTGCTCTGCGGAGCCTCGTCCTTTCCAGGTGGTGGACTTGAGTTCCTTTCCCTTGTGAATCACAGCGAAGTCAATCCCTTCGCTCTCCTCAACATGGGTTTTACTCACTGTGGGCAACGCGGTGCTGGCGTTGATCGCCTATGTCGCCCTCAAATTCGCGTATCAGATCGTGTACTATCGATTCTTCCATCCGCTGGCTGCTTTTCCTGGGCCGTTCTGGGGCAGCGTCACTCGTCTGTGGATCGCATGGCATAACATGAAGGAGACTGAGCTGCCGACGGTGTACGCCTTGACGAAGCAGTACGGTAGGTCATCGCATAGAAATCTTGCACAGAATTCCCGTACCGAATCCGATACTGAGACGATGCGTCGCATCGCCAGGCCCCGTTGTGCGCATCACTCCCACGCTGCTGCTTGTCAGCGACCCGACGAAACTCCCTGAAATCTACCACCGCAATGCCGACAAGACCGGCCACTACATCACCGGTTCGTTCGGCGAGACCGAGTCGCTGTTCAACATGCGCTCGCACAAGACTCATGCGTCCTTCCGGAAGCACATCGCGGGCCCCGTATGCTGCCATTGACTCTCGACTGTTGTCCCACGCTGACCCCGGACAGTACAGCTTCAGCAATGTCCGTAAAATGGAGCCCTTGATCGACGCGCGCATTGGCGACTGGCTCGCCAAGATGGACGAGAAGTTCGTGAGCACGGGCGAGGCGTTTGACTTTGCCTGGTGGGCCGTGTAAGCATGCACTCGACCACATACCTAGTGTGGTAAAGCGACACTCACTGACAGTGACTCTCGCAGGTACATGGCATACGACGTGATCAGCGAGGTCGGTTTCGGCGCACCCTTCGGCTTCATCGAGCAGGCCAAAGATGTCGGCGGTCTCATCCAGGGCTTCCACGACGGTCTCCCGGCCTTCGGTCTGCTCGCGCGTCTGCACCCGTTCACCAGCTGGATCAAGACGACCTTTCTGAAGAAATACCTCGTGGCCGGCCCCGAAGACGACTCCGGCATTGGCGTCCTGATGCGGTTCCGTGATCGCCTTATCGACCAGCGCGTGCGCGACCTCAAAGAGCACGGTGACCTCGGTCGCATCGACCTTCTCCAGACTTTCCTCGATGCCCGAACCGAAGACGGCAAGCCGCTTGAGATGGAATACATCAAGGCCGAGGTGCTCCTCGTGCTGCTCGCCGGCGCCGACACCACCGGGACCGTCTTCCAGGCGATGATGCACAACCTCTTCTCCCACTCGGACATCTAAGCGCATGATGGCGGAGATCGACACCGCCGTGCGCAAGGGCCTCATCTCCGAGAAGATGCCGCAGTACGACGAGATCCTCGAGCATCTGCCCTACTATGTCGCCTGCGTGCGCGAGACTCTCCGTCTGAACCCCCCGGCGCCCAACATCTTCCCTCGCTTCGTGTCGGAGCCTGGCATGGATCTGTACGGCCGGTTTGCCCCCGCGGGCACGGAGATCTCCGGCAATCCCTGGATCATGCAGCGCGATACGGCCCTGTTCGGCGACGACGCGGAGCAGTTCAACCCCGACCGGTGGTTGGATCCTGAGCGGGCCAAGCTGTTCAACAAGTACCTGTTCACCTTTGGCTATGGGACGCGAGTGTGTCTGGGCCGGGATGTGGCCATGATGGAGCTGTTCAAGGGCCCTCTGCAGGTGAGTATCCATCATTCTGTTATCTCATATGTGTAGTGGAGAGACTGCATACTGACCCATTCTTCTATAGTTCTTCCGCCATTTCAAGCCCAACCTCGTCAAGGACAAGCCGTCGGCCCAGTTTGTGGTCAAGGGTGGTGTTGGGTTCTGGAGAGATCTCTGGGTGACGATCGACAAGCGGCCTCAGGTGACGAGGGAGTGAGCATCGAGCAGATTGGTGGGTGAGAGTTCCGGAGGATGTCTGTTTGATCTGTAGTGTAGTTTCATATTACGATACCATTGCTTTTTTCGTGTTACCTTCCGTTGCTTCTGTACTCCGTAGGTGGGGATACATGATATGAGCTGTCGATGATCGACTCGGAGTCCCTTGGTCGACCGACATTCCCGTGCAGGGCGTGGAGAATGTTCTACGTGTGTTTGCTGGATCAATCCAAAGTCAATCTAACAGAAACCTGCTTGTTTCGGGATCTGAGTAAGTGTATCACGCAGTTGACCATTCGTGGTTGGTGAATTTCGAGGTACTCCAGGACATTCTCGTAGAACACATTGCAATCTGTGATCATAGATCCAGGCGCGTCTACCATGGTTCCGACGCGATCCACCCCACCACCGTCACCACAATTGCATGGTTCTGCCCTACATTTAATTCACTGACCTATTTTTTGGATACTGTGAGTCTGTGGCTCGAAGCTATAAACTGTCCCAGTCGCAGGAGAGGATGCTTCGGAGGAAAGTCCGAACTGGTCCCGTGCCAAGTTGAACCCTAAGTTGAACCCGTCGAAAAACCCAGCCCGACCAGGACTTCAATCAGTCTAGCCAGCTCAGTTGTCATGTTCAATGATTTCAGTGTATAGGGGGGGTGTGTGTTAAATGTGTCATGCTTATTTTGAGCGATGAAAGTTCCAACAGGTCGTGTTGTGGGGGACTACGTAAGGAAGGATGAAGATATATATCAGGAGCAGTAGAGGTGTATAGCACCATAGATCACTTTACCAACATGGGATAGTCAATACGAAAACCAGATGATATGCGATCAGAAAAGGACCGTTTTCAATTGAATGATGACCGACGAATGAATCAAGGTCTATCCTTTCTATATCACCTTTTCCCGACCGTAAAAGTGCCCTGTGATGTACATCTCATGGTAAAACCTCTATCTACACCCACCCGCCGTGACAGGGATCGAGGAACAATTACCAACTCTAGCACAGGAAAACCGCCAGATTACCAATGTTAGGGCCCTAAAGAGATCAGTACCCTGGTGAAATCCTCTCATCGATTCACCTACCATATAAACCAAATTGCGATATACAATCCGCCAAGTCCCATCGCGCTGCCGATTCCAAGTATCCTGATACTGGCCAAACGCGTACGCACCCTGATCGGTCAGGTTCCCAGTGCCGAAATGCGCCGCGCGATAGTAGGTGATTGATTGGGCCACGGTCGGCGACACGAGCTCGATATACTGGGTACCGAGCTGATGCTGCGTGGTGACGCAGGCGAGAGACGCAGCCAGCGTCTGTTGGATGGTGCTCAGCGGGGTGAGGACGTTCAGCGGGGCCGAATAGTTGGCCACTGCGTCTGCGGCAAAGACATTCGACAGAGCGTCGAAGTTCTTGCCGTCAATGGCGAATGGGTAGAGGGCTAGTGTGCTGCGGATGCTCTCGATGGCGCTGGCATCTTGACGGGCCTGGGGGTGAACGTGTCCGCGAGGGACTCGAGAGGGAGAGCTGCAGTGCCGTATGGAAGAGATGGCTCGGCTGCTGCTGTAACGGCAGCAAAGAGCGTGACCGCTAGGGAGAGGAGCTGCATGATGCTGGAATGTTGATCAATTTCTTAGCAAAGTCTGCAGACTACAAGGAGGCCAGTCGTTCGATGGCAGACTTTATGCTGGAATGTGCCCCTGACATAATCGCTTTCTGTCCGCCTCCAGCCACCATAAGTGGCCTTGCTGGTGCAGACATGTTACCGAGCCAATGATGGAGGATGCTCGATATGAATTCAATCACCGACGAGATGTCTAGGACACATTCAACCATGGCGGGTGCGCTACGGGCAACCAAGCCACCCGAAGGAGCCCAGCGCAATCTCGCAGCACGCTTATGAGGGCTTAGCTGGACCCTAGTTTCAGATACTCCAAGAAGGGTTGTCTAAGCCAGTGACCCTCAGCTAGAAGTGAATGTCATCTAAAAGGTCAGGGTATCTCGAGTCACGACTTTGCGCCAAAAGGTCTCAAACGAGCTACCTGACGGACTATTCAAAGTCCGTCGATGTCGCAGACCCAGCTCAGCCAGAATTGATCCCTTCCAATACAACGTTAGAAGCAATTGGGTAGATGCTATAGTAGATAAAAGTTTAGTAATACATGGTTGAAGTAGAACTCCATTGGCTTGCACTTCAACAACACTCATAGCCTAGTGTCAAGCTTGTTACATACATGTTTATCTGCTCTGATAGTAGCTCGTGCTTGATGGTACATCTATCAAGGATTTTAGATCATTTAACCACTCAGTGTGTCGACGGGCCCAAACAATGCCCCTAAGAAGTGTCGCGGAGCGATGCTGCAGTAGCACTGCTTCTATGATCCACTGAATCACCAGGTATCTACAGATGGTGATGGATATTCAACAAACGGGCCTTGTTTGAACCAGAAACATCCAAGCAAATCAGTTCCTAAAATAAGGCAAGTAATGGGAGTGAAGGAACTTGATTTGTGACACTATTGGAAGATACAGAACCATGCCCAAGACCTAGCCAGCCAGCAACTAATTAGTAAATCACAAGCTCTCATTCCCACATTAGACCGAAAAAAGGAGTGACTGGTACATGAAGCCGGCATGAGCCTCACAAAATGATGGAGTCGTTTGTTGGAGACGTGCTCGTCGTTTAGACAGACTCGCAGCACTTGAAGCAGCCCTAGAGAAATTGTCAGTGAATCTCGCCACCTTCTCCATTGGGGCAAGCAGAGACGCAGAAGAAGACATACAGGTCGATACGGCCAAAGCCTATTCTCAATGCATTAGTCAGAATATTCCCCAGAGCTGATGGAGATGACTTATACCGGGTGAGAAGCAGGGCAGTCAGCGTTGCGGCTATAGACATAGCACTTATCAAGGCAGTTCTGGGGGTTTCTGCTGGGCCATGACAGCGGGAGTGATGGCAAGGAGGCCAGTGGCAATGATGCTGAAGAAGCGCATTTTGATCGATCGAAGTGTTTGAAACAGGGGAGTCTCAGAAACGAGTTTTATAGTAGAAGAATGATGTGAAACGGATTCGAGTTGAAGAACTTGATCGCGAGATTCTTTCAATGGAAATGGCCTCTATTTATGTCCTTGCAGCCAGGCTTAGTAACGATCAATACTTCATCGAGAAAATGAAAAAAAACGATGAAAGTGATCAGCACCCCCCTTGCTGATATCTGATATCAACGGCCTACTCCGTACGGAGTAGTTCTTCCACTCGACTTCGGCAAGGAAGACGGCAATGTTGAATCTGTTGAGCCCCAGTCTCGGTTAGAAGTGCGATAATCACAAAAAATCGACTGACTTCAAAGTGTACCATGGCATGAGTTAAACCACGTACCTTGTGTAGTACTCATTTCTGTAAGCCTCATATATCTCTACGAAGAAAGATTAAGGGATTCTTTCACAGTCATAACAGGTAGCTCTCCCCTCATTAATATCATGCAAACGAGAAGAGGAAGTATTGGCTCCTGGTGACAAGGAACACAATCGGCAACGAGTATAGGTGATGTCCCGCCTTGACGTTGGGAGTCAATGTCATCCATCGGGTTGACAGCTAGATCCGAGACAATCTGCGGAGGATACCAGCTGAATGTCAATCAATTACTATGTTCAGTGATGGATCTTTACTTGAAACGTCAGGATACTTCCCTTTTGGGCCAACCATGTGGGGATATCACAGTCCGGGGAGAAAGATCAACCACGCCAGTCAACGACATACGTAGCTGTTTGGGGGCAAAACGACGTTTTGGCTGGCTGAACGCCCCAACACGTGGATTGACAGTCCTGTGAAGATCATCTGGATCAGTATGGGTCTGGTCCCTTATTGTCTGCAAACCCCGATGTCACCTATCGCTTAACCTATCTGAGGCCTCAGCGAACGCCAGGTTCCGACTTGATCAGAAAGGGCTGTGCCTTGTGGACACACAAGCATACTCCTTATTATGAATGCTGTAGTTGATCAGATTACCTGCGCTAAGTAATAAAGATTCCTTGCAGTGCATCACTGTAGACAAGCGGTGTGACCCTGACCCAGTGCGCTGTGGACATTGACAGACATCGGATCCATGGGCTGAGCTGTCAGGATTCGATCCTAAAATGACGATCAGCATGATCTCCACCATTGACAGGAAGATATAGGGCGTGGAATACTTCGGCTATTATGCAGTACATTGTCGGAAGTACAAGCAGAGCGAGGAGGCTCGAGGCTGGGGGACCCAGTCAGCCGAAACACGACTGGGATGGGAGAATGGAGGAGAAGTCTTGGTACAGTTTGTTTGCCCTCTAGTAATCGTGATATGGAAAGCCGCAGACAGGACCAGCCTCTCTCTTATTTGCTCTTTCTTGTGCGGCATCTCCGAGTCTGATAAGTTAGCGATCTCCATGACCCGGGGCATAGCCTTTCCATTCAACCCACGAGCATGTGCTAAAGATTGGCTCCGTTGATGGTTTCGATTAGTTAGCCATTGGCTTCGTAGCTGTCCCAATATATCCTACCGAAAGTATCGGAACAAATGAAGATCGGTGCCAGCGACGGTGACCAAACTTCCACAGGCGAGTGAGTAACATCAGCCCCAATAATCAGAAGTATTGGCTTCAGAGAAGTATCGGGAACAATAATTAGGCCGCATTGTCATCAAGATTTATGTCAAGTTTCCAGGACATTTCAATGTATCAGGGTTGTCCTCCGCGGCCTATGTTGCTTGCAAGAGGCGACGGTACACCCTAGCGGCTGCCACACGACTTCTTGATCCTGGTTTGGGTAAAAGAGGTGTTTGTGGGAACTCCACGAACAAAATTTGGAGATATTGCTGGAATTTCTGATCGGATCTACGTTTGATGTTGGTTACGGTGATCTATGCTCTCGTGTGTCAGTCTATAACCGAAAAAATGATGCTATTGATACAATTTCGAACCTAGTCGCCTAGGTTCACCAGAAGACCTGATCTTAGTCACCCATCAGTGGATAAGACTCTCATACTGTTAGCATTGCGGGAATGATGTTTCTTCGCAAAGTATCTTGAAGTTTGCGAACGCACACCGTGAGACGGAGTGGTGGTTTCGACGGCGTGATCATCAGGAGGTAAGGATCGCGTGGTCCCTTGCATAGACTCCTGAATGAACCAACCGAAGAGGCTTCATAGCAAGCGAGTCCCTACATATATGCAATAGATGCATGAGAAACTTGATTGGCATCCGGGAAAAGGGTCTCCTCGGCGCCGAGGGTTGTAATACGGCATCGCACCTGATTTCACTCCTCATACATCCACCACACCAGCATTTTGCATTGCTCTGACAAAATCATCACAAACAACACGAATTCGCCTAGCAGATAGACAGTTGTTGAATTCGATAGCATTCGAATGACGCGATGACTTCGTGGCTGGTTTATTATCAATCCTGCGATTGGCGCTTCACTATCACCTCGGCCGAGCGCTCGGGCGTTGACGGCACCCGCGATATGATATCAGATACGCGGAGTAGGGTTCTGCGCAATCCACGAATGCAAGGAAGCTGCAAGGTCGTACAGAGTACAAAGGTAATCGACGATGGACGAAGCAACCTGATCTGACACAACCATTCACCCCTCGTTCACAATGTTGAGGGCACGCTGGGCCAAACGCTCCTGGCTCTACCCAAGCAATCTAGCAGTATCGCCCCGGACCACGTCTGGAGCAACGCCGATCAGGACCCTGTGCCCCCAGAGAAATGGACCTGGACGGGGTGGACCTTCACGCAATATTGGCTGTCTGATCTGGTCACTGTCTCCACCTGGTCTGCAGCGAGCTCAGCCTTTGCCTCGGGCTTATCCGCGACGGACACGGTGCTGTTGACGCTGGTTGCCGCGTTCTGCAATGCCATTCCGACCGGTGAGTGGAGTTTGCTTTTTCTCTGGCACAGCTCAGTGTGAGACTGACAGGCGTCAGTATTGAATGCTTCTGTCGGGGCCGACCTACACATCCCTTTTCCGGTGGCTATTCGGGCGAGCTTTGGAGCGTATTTCAGCTATTTCTGTGTCGCTTCTCGAGCCATTCTGGCGTTGTTCTGGTTTGGCATTGGGAGCTCCTACGGGGGGAAATGTGTAACGCCAGTGAGTGTTCTCTGAAGCCTACAAAAATGCATTCTGATTCCAGGATAGATCATCACAGCGATATGGCCGAGTTATCGAAACCTTCCCAACCATTTGCCAGAGTCGGCTGCGATCACAACACAGGGCATGATCTCCTACTTGATCTACCATGTTGTCCAGGCACCGTTCCTCTTTATACCCACGCATAAGCTGCAGTACATGTTCTTCTTCAAGTCAACCTGGTGCCACCGATGGCTCTCGCAATTGGTTATCTGGATCAGTGTCAAGGCAGGGGGAGGGGCCGACTTCTTCAACCAGCCCCCAGGGTCCATGGCAGCGAGAGAGTCTGGCTATGGTTGATGAACATGACCTCGCTTACCGGTAGGTCCAGAGAAGTTCTATTGGCATTCCCTAGTGGAACATCGTCTCTGATAGATTCTAGGCGGCTTTTCCACACTGGCAGTCAACATCTCCGACTTTTCCCGGTTCAGTAAGAAACCAGGAAGTCCCGTCTGGCAACTACCAACGATCCCCCTTTTCAAGGTCATCACGGGTCTGTTTGGTATTATTGCGGCGAGCGCTTCTCAGAAGGTCTATGGAACTGTTCTCTGGACGCCCTTGGAGATTATCGACCGGTGGCAGGATACATCGGCGGGTCGGGCGGCCGCATTCTTCTGCGCGTCGCTTTGGTTGTTGGCCCAGATCTGCAATAATATCTCGGCTAATTCTCTCTCCTTTGCCAATGGTAGGCGATCATAATGCTCAGGACAGAATGTGAGCGGCACTGACTCCGATCGATAGATATGACGACCATGTGTCCGAAATGGATCAACATCAAACGTGGAATGATCATGGTATGCTCCTAGGAGGATGGGCTCTTTGTCCTTGGATCATTATCAAGAGTGGTAAGACTTTCTTGAGTTTCATGGGAGCATACGCCATCTTCATGGCACCGATGGCCGGCATCCTCTTCTGCGACTACTGGCTGATCAAGCGTCGAAAATATGATGTGCCTGCCTTGTACGACCCACACAGCATCTATTACTACCGGGTATGTACTTTTCTGCCTAATACTGAACAATGAATCTAACTTCAAGGGTAGTTTGGTACGAATTGGCGGGCGTTTATCGCTACCTTGGTGGTCATTGTGCCTCTTCTTCCAGGACTGGCCAACTCTGTCACCCCAAACCAGGTCTCCATTGATACGGGCCTGCAGCATCTATACGCAATCAACTACCTGTATGGATTCAGCTTGTCGGTGTCCATGTACTTTGCTCTGAATTATTTCTGGCCCCATCAGCCCTCGCTCATCCCTGCTGTTGTGCCTGGGGTGGTGGTGGAGCACTGGGGGAGAATGCGTCTGACATCGAAAGCGGGGGGACTCAGAAGGGAGATCAGTCCCCGATGGAGTCCGAGAAAGGCGAGAAGAGCCATTGAACTTGTTATATAAGCTAGCCTGTTTATGATCAATTGATAGTTATGATACAACAGACCTCAGCGTTGTACTGACCAGGAGTCTACTCCAGCCGAGAGAGAGAGAGAGAGTAGTGTCAACGTGTTGGACAAATACAAGTGGAGTTTTGAAACGTTTGCTTCACTAGTAGTTGCAACGGAGAATGCGTCAGAGGTCTGGTACATGCCTCGGATCTTAAGCTCTACGCCTGTGCTTGTTCTTCCTTCACCTTCGCAAACAGCTCCAGGAACTCCGAGATATCACCCGACCCCTCCACGCGGTGCTCCCCTTGAACGATGTAGACAGGAACACCAGATTTCAAAACCTCTTTGTTCTTTCTTGCCTCCTCATCCACCACATCGGCACCGAAGTCTGTACCGAGCCATTCCTGGACTTTGGCACGATCGATACCAATGCTCCCAGCAAGGTCAATCAGAACATCCGGATCGGAAATGTCTCGTTCCAGTTCGTGATAAGCCTCGAAAATCTTCTCAACAAGATCATTCGTCGTGCTCTGACTGTCCTGTTCGGAGGCTACGAGGTGCATGAGCCGATGAGCGTTGCTCGTGCTGCCGATCTTTCCGCCGGGTTTGAAGTGAATGCCCACGGCGCATCCGATACGATCTATTTTAGTGAACAGGGCTGTTCGTTGCTCGGGCGTCATGTCTGCCAATCTAGTTTCGACAAGCTCGCTTTTGTCCACGCTGTGAGGGTGGGGGTTGTAGTTGAGGTAGTACGGGCGCCATTTGATGGCGAAGATGTCTGATCTCCCACCGGCTGGACTTTTCGGTGAAGCGCGATGGCTCGGTCGAGGTTGTGTTTGCCAATGTAGCACCACTGGAGTCTTGGTCAGTAGCATTCTTCATGTGTAGGGAATTGGGACCAACCGCGCAGACAAAGTCGTGGATGATCTCGATCTCGATGACGGCCATGGTGAGGGTATTAGGTGGGTGGATGACGAGGAACGTTGATGCAGCGCTTATGTAGCTGATGTATATCCATCACATCAGGCCGACTTTCTTTGTTTGCGTTGGGCTCCGACCGGCCTCCGGACCAATGGGAGGATTTCCAAGGTCTCATCCTAAGAAGTCCGAAAAATGGATCTATTCCGCTACTCCTATTCCCCCACAGGTACAGTAACTAGGTACAATCATGTCCGCCGTCGCAACTCCACCGTCGCCTCCCGACTCGGAGCCATATTGAAATCATGAGGCGTGCCAGCTAGCCGATCTATGCTTCCCCCGCCCAGACGGATCTCGTATGTTGTGAAAAGTGCCACCAGGATCAATTTCATGGCCAACCCGGTGAAGAATCGCCCCGGGCAGGCGTGCGTCCCAGCCCCGAATCCCAGCATTGTGTCCGACACCGAGGCAAAGTGGAACTTGTTGGGATCAACAGTCTCGCGCAGACGAAGGAACCGGTTTCCATCGAACTCGTCGGGGTTGGGATAGATAGACGGATCATGTTGCACGGCGTCGGCGGCAAACTGGAAGACCACACCGGCTGGGAGATGTAGT
This sequence comes from Aspergillus micronesiensis, assembly GCA_039763685.1. NCBI lineage: Eukaryota > Fungi > Ascomycota > Eurotiomycetes > Eurotiales > Aspergillaceae > Aspergillus > Aspergillus micronesiensis. Next base: position 100,579 of record JASHHO010000042.1, on the reverse strand, counting down.
CCATCTTTGAAGGTGTGCGACTTGACTGCAAGGCGTTGCACCGTAACTATAGGGGAAACACGTTAGCAACGTCGCCATCAGGAGCAGCCAGGAAGACCTACTATATCCGATCGGGTTCACACGCTGACTTTCCTTCATGAAACTGTCCAGTCGTTTCAGTTTCGCCACATGTTGGGGCGTCCACTTCCCATTGCACTCTGCAACAACTGTCTTGATCTCCTCGAGGATATCGGGGAGGTATTCGGTCTTGGATAGGAGGTCATAGAGAGTGGAAACCAGGCTGGATGACGTGGTGTGCATCGACGCAACGGTCAGGAACAGCTGTTGATCCACAATGCGATCGAGAGACTTTTCGCCGGTCTTCGTTCCAAGTAGCCAATACAGACAATCATGAAACACAGACGAGCCGCCACTGGCTTGAGCACTGGCTCTCTCCTGGTAAGCCTCGGCGAGCAGCTCCCGTGCCCGGGCCCGCATCGCACGCATCTGTCGGGGCACGTCGCTCTGCCACCGGGCCAGCCATCTCCAGCGGGGAGAGTAGTCTTTGCGAATTCGATACGCCGCGTTGAAAATGGCAAAGGTGGTCTGAAGAGAGATCTGAATCCACTCGGGGTTTCGACATAGCTTGGGTCCGACCAAGCCGAGTGCTGTCACCCGGGCTGTCATGTCGCTGAAAAGCTCATATGCCGGGAAGGACGTCCAATCTGAAGTTGTCAGCTGAAGCTCGGTCAATGATGAAAGGATGCAAACCAGTTGAAGAAGAGGTGATTCTCAAAGGCAGCCATGGCCTCCTCATACATGGCCTGTGCCAGAGAACCTGGTATAGTCAGCGGGGAAATAACATCCAAGGGTACGGCGACATGGCGCACCGAGGTTTCTGGTAAGATCAGTTCGCACCACAAGAGCAGAAGCGTCGGTCTGCTGCGGTCCATCGCTGTAGTTCAAAAGGAAAACCTATACAAAGTGAGCGATTGCCCAATCGCAAGGCTTTCCATGAGTAGCAAGATCTCGAGACCTCGTGATCACTAGGACCTACTTTCTCTGAGAAGAGGACAAAACTGAAAAGCGACGTCGGCGCGTATTTGACCTCGTCCATATACTTCATCGGAAGAACCACCTGGGGCCCCAGCTCCCCGATCGGGTTGCGCATCTGGAAGGGGATCCCATTGCGTAGATACTGGAAGCCAGTTAAGTCCAGCCTGCCGATATACATCGATACCACGCACCTGGTCATAGCCCTTGCGGAGAAGGGACCGTGAGTCCGTCAAGTAACGCTCTGGCGTATCGTTCTCGTCGAAGCGCAGCTCCGGGATATGCTGTAGCGCTCGACGGGTGACAGAGGGTTGTGTAGATAGAACCCACCAGACGAGGGCTGCTGTGATCGTGGCCAGACCAGTCAGTAAGAGAGCCATGCTTAAACACAGAGTAATTAACAATTGAACTGAGCCTGCAGAGAGACAAATCCTGGGAATATAAGATACACCGGACAAAGAAGTCGGGGATGGTCATGCAGGACCCCGAATGCCCGACACCAATACGGCCCAGTGATTTGCCGCAGGCCCCGAATCCGAATGCACAATTGAAAAGCCCATTTTTATTTCCAGAGTCCTAACATCGGAAATTACTCCATCTCAAACCGCTGTATTCATGGCGTAGGTGTAAGATAGTGGACTTGATAGAATACAACACGCACAGCCACCATCAACTGCCTATGCGAACCACCAGTTTCTGCGCCGAAACTGTTTTCTGCTTTAGCATTTCCACTCCTTCGAGAATAGCCTCAAATCGACCGGGAAGAATCCGCAGGGGATGCGGTCTGAGCCGTCCCCGGGTCAGAAGCGTCTGAATGCCTTGATACCACTCGATCCCAAAGCGCCGCATCTCAGGGTTTTCGTCTGCCTCATAGCCATAGTCCAATGCCAATCGATGTCCTAGCAGCGCCGGCCCCATGACAAACCCGACTTTGACCGTCTTCTTCTCTAAGACGTAATTGGGGTACATCTCCAGGCAAGCGTATCGACCACCTGCACGGCCCATGGCTGCATAGCCAAGGGCAATGCTTTTGGCGTCGGTGAAGGGATCCAGAATGTACCGGAGACCATTGCGCGTGTAGGACTTGATTTTTTGCGCACAATCAGGATCATTGTAGTCGAATACTTCGAATGCCCCGTAATCAAGCGCCAGGTCGCGGTTCTTCGGCGAGCACGTCGCAATCGGCTTATGTCCCACACTGTGTTCATTTAGCAACCGTCTATCCTCGACCCGGAACCAACGTATCTCTTACAGTCTGAGTAACTGAAGCGCCATAGTCCCGACTGAGGAGCTTCCTCCTTGGACCAGAACCGTTTCAGGCTTTTGTGCCGGCTCACCAGGTGTCCCGGGCAGTTGGAGGGTACGGAATAAGGCCATACCCAGCGTTGCTAGCCCAGTTCCACCCAGGGCAGCTGCCTCTTCAAAGGATATCGTTGGGGGAAGCTTTAGTGTGAATTGTGCCTCTGCCACCACATACTCGGCAAACGAGCCAGACTCGTGTCGGATTGGGTTGGAACCATGAACCGCACCACACACGCGGTCTCCCAGGTTGAATGAAAGACCTAGATCGTGTACTCCCGGTCCAACAGCCACGACAATTCCTGAGAAGTCGCAAACCGTCGATGGCCCCGGGGGATGGAAACCGCTCGTGCATTTTGTAGTCGCATGGGTTCAGGGCGACCGCCATGGTGCGAACCAAGATCTCATCTGGTCGTAGACTGGGGAGAGGAGCACGGCTTTCCACTCGAAGATGCAGATCGTCTCCCTCGAGAATCACAGTCTGTGTTTTGGGTAGATACGGTGCATATTGTGCCGCCATTACGTTTCAGGTGGTACGAATATTGTCTCGTGGTGTGATTGCCCGTGCTCGAAACCGACGCAAAGCTCGCCGCGGGCAGGACGGCTGTATACTTCCTTTCGGTATCGGAGTCGGCAAGCATAAATTCGGGCTGCCAGTCGGGGATCATGACCATTCAAAGCACAGAGAAGTGGAAGCTAGAAGACTTCATCGTAGTGGTACTAAAACAATCGGGTTTCAATATTCTCATCGATCTGCACAACTTCAAAGCCGCTAAACTCATCTCACTATGTGGGAACTCTTTACTATCTCACTTTTTGTCTCGACGTGTCTTGCCTCCAGCTGGCTACCATGGCCCGAACACTGGTTACAGCCCTACCCATCAGACTGGGAAAATCAGGTCCCCTGTCGGCAGAATGCGCGACAAGCAACCTCACAGCCTTTGAGATGGTCAAAGGTCGTCATCTTGCAGATTTCGGCACGGATCCTACGGCCACCTTTGAAGCGCCCAAAATCTCGCCGTTGAACAGTACCGCCGGGGAGCAATGGGAGTTTGACGGTGTTTCCGATGATGGTATGCAGTCATTTGTCTTCGGCTTTTATCGCGATCCCAATTACGCCATTCTCGGTGCCGGTAACTTTCGACTCTCGATTGAATTCGCCTTTGCGGATCGAACCCGATTCTACGAGGTTTATTACCCTTCTCAGTCGGTGGTAGAGACTTGTGCGTATGGGACCAGGGGACAATGGAAAGATGAAACAGACGGTTACAGTTTCTCATTCCAGGTGAAGGCGGATATGAGTGAAGCTGTGGTATTCCTCGATTCTAGCACGGTGAAAGGAACAGTGCGAATCCAGTCTCGCGCTCGCCCATTGACGGCGGATGGTCATATTTGGCCATCGGCGAATGCGACCACCGTCGGAGTCCCCTTTTTTCATTGGGCCGAGCCCATTCCCGGTGGTGATGTGGACGTCGATGTGGTTATCAAAGACCAACCGCTGAAGTTTCAGGGCATGGGTGGACACGAGCGCTTCTGGTCCGCCTTCAGCTGGTTTACTTGTTTGACACGCTTGAGCGCCGTTCGTGCCAAACTCGGCCCATACATTCTCACCTACTTCAGCTTCACATCCAACATTGTCCCTGGTGAGACCCGACAATCCGTGGTGCTTTTCCAAGATGGGATGCCTATCTTCCGAAGCACACTTGGGGAAGCCTCCGACACCGAGGACTACGCATTGGTGTCTAAGATGTACGGCGGTGCTGTGACAGGGACCCTAAAGGACAAAGTGACCGGATATCAACTCGAACTGGTCTCTCCCTCCCGGGCTCAGCATTACACCTTCTTCGCCGAACATGCAAATCTGGGCTTTGAGTACATCCTCGGAGAGGGAGTCGGGGGCAGTGGATTTTCAGGAATCGCTCGGGGAGGACATGTTGGACTGGCTCAATACGAGGGGATTGCCTTGACGGAGGCCTTGACCTTTCCCAAAAATTCTCCCTTGTTCCGTAGTAATTATGTTGAGTGATCGGGGCTTTGTCTTGAGGCCGCATTGACGCGAAGCCTGGATATATCTCGATTATCCTCGTAGTACTCTCTATCAGAAACCATTCCATCCCTTTCCAATGGCATGAAACTTGTAAATTGGGTAAACGGACAGCCTCCCCCGAACGATTGATGTTGGTAGTTCACACTGAGGGCAACGATGTATACGGACCCCCGAGCCAATCGGAGGCCTTCCTCACCCCGAATGGCCAACTGCCCGGGTGAATTTCTATTATTGTGCGCCCAAGAGCTGTCTTCTCTCTCTCTCAACAGGTCCTTCCTGAGGGTCACGGGTATAGTCTATCATTTGATCGTCAACCATGCACAAACTGTTCAAGAAAAGCGGGTTCTTTGACTTCGAAACCCTTCGCATTCTCGGAACCACATGCTACGGCGGCGCGGATGTCGCCGAGGTCTTTGAAACAATCAGCCGGATCAAAGACGACGATCCGCAGTCGTGGGAACATGCATGGCAGATCCAATCGCAGAGGGCAGAGAAGCTGGCTGAAGAGGCTCGTCAACATGGCGACCGTGAGGCGGCTCGACGCGCATACCTGCGAGCTTCGAACTATACGAGAGCGAGTGGGTACATGTATGTGTCTCAAGTAAGTAGTGACGGCGGGGCCTTGGTACAGGACTACAGAGCCCTTCCTATCGCCGAGAAGGTCGGTAGGCTATTCCAACGGGCAGTTGCATTGATGGACGGGCCTGTCCACAAGTTGTCTATTCCTTACGAGGACTACGCTTTGCCAGGATACTTGTATCTACCTCCGAGCTCCAAGAGAATTCCTGGAAGAAAGGTCCCCATCCTTGTCAACAGCGGTGGTGCTGATTCATGTCAAGAGGAGCTTTATTATCTGAATCCGGCAGCCGGTCCTGGTCTGGGTTATGCGGTTGTGACTTTCGACGGCCCTGGCCAGGGGATCATGCTACGGAAGTACCATCTAGAAATGCGACCGGACTGGGAGGTCGTCACCGGGCAAGTCATTGATTTTCTTGAGCAATATGTCGCAGAAAACTCGCATCTGGAATTGGACGTGAACTGCATTGCCGTCTCAGGCGCTTCGATGGGTGGATATTATGCGCTCCGTGCTGCATCAGACCCGAGGGTGAAGGCTTGCGTTTCAATCGTGAGTTTCAAAGGAGCGATGATGAACCGGACATGAAGCTATTTGCATACTGATTTAGAATCATCATTGCAGGATCCTTTCTACGACATGTGGGATTTTGGCACCGCGCATGTCTCGCCTCTCTTCATTAATGCCTGGACCTCTGGTTGGATCAGCAGCTCCATTATCGACGGAATGATGGCCCTTCTCTCCAAAGTTTCGTTTCAGCTGCGCTGGGAAATCTCCATCACAGGGACCTTCTTTGGCCTCTCGTCTCCTTCCGAGATTCTTCTGCACATGAAGAAATTTACCCTCCGCCACGATACAGAGCAAGAGGACAAGAGCTTTCTTTCCCGGGTCACCTGTCCCGTTCTACTTTCGGGCGCGGGAAGCTCTTTATACTTTTGATATCGACAATCATACGCGCCAGTGCTATGAAGCCCTCACCAATGTGGCGGAAAGAAACAAGCAGCTGTGGATCCCAGAGACGGAGGGTGAGGGGAGTCTCCAGGCTAAAGTCGGGGCTTTCGCTTTGTGTAATCAGAAGACCTATCGATTCTTGGATGAATGTTTTGGTGTTATGAGGGGAAGTCTTGACGTCGGACAATGAAACCGCGGAGTATCTAGCTCTTAACATACTGATTACTTGGTGGCATGAGAGCTCTTTTGATATGGTTTTTGCATTAACTGGTCTTCTGCATATTGAGTAGGAAGATGCCAAGGTACCACTACTACTAGCACGGCTTTTGTGTTCGGCTGTCAGATACACGCACAATTGATCACCTACATGATGGACAGCACGAACCAACTAGAGATATTCATCCATGCCTGGAATCAAGGTACTTTCTCTCACCGTGTTGTATGTAAGCGTGTAGGCTCACGTCCGATTGGCTCGGATGCTCCGATCGCGTATGTACGAGCTGCGATTCGACGAGAGCTTTCTTTGTCTACCTACCGAAGGTAGGTACTCCTGAACGCCAACAGATAGAATCCCAATCTCTCTAACACATCCAGACATTCAACACCTTTCACATACTGACCCTGGTACTCGTCCACCAGCGGGCACAATTCGCGGCATCATGTGGAGCATTCAATCGAGTATAATCGAACCCTACCAAGTCATTTGCCAGTCTCTAGGACCTGTGAAGCTGTCGAGATGGCAGCTGACCAGGCTTTTCCTACGGACTATGCTGGGGGACATTTCACCAGGCGTTGTTATGCTCCTGGTGGGCATCGTGGCTATCACGATTCTATATCTGATTACCAAGGAGAAGAATGTGCGCATGCCACGTGAACTTCCGGTTGTCCAGGAGAACAGCTCTCATTTCGAAGATATCATTGTCAAGGGACGAAACATGGTCTGTGCTACCTCCTGTGACAGGGGTCAAACGCCCAGCTCTGGATACTGACGTGCTATCCTGGCTTTATAGTATCCTGATACCCCGTACCTCGCCGTGAACAAGCGCCACAGCTTCGTAGTGTACCCACCACAATGTTTTGGGGAACTCAAACGACTCCCGGAACATACAGCTTCAGCGAAGGACTTCTTCCATGCAATGAACGCTGGAAGCTGGACCTACATCGGCCATGAGACTCCCACGCTTCTGAAAACCATTATTGCAGATCTCACCCGGTCTCTTCCGGCTCGAGTGAACAAGCGACAAGAGGACGCACGCATGGCGTTTGAGCGTATAGTGGGATACGCGCCAGAGTGGAAGAGGTGGGCCTGCTTATGACAACATTTGAAATCGTCAGCCAGATGAACGCCTGTTCCTTCGTCGGCAGGGATCTGGGCTGTGACAGAAAATGGGTCAAAAGCCGTTATGCGTTCGCCCTTGGTGGTCCATGTCGGCAACTTGCTCATGGACGCTTGTCCGTCCCTTTTGCGCTCCGTTTTGGCACCTCTGATTTTCCTGCCTGTGAAGATGAACCAGTGGGATATGTATCGGCTCCTCACCCCGATGCTCAAGGATGATACCAAGGCTTTTAAGGAGGCGGCTGATCGAGCCGAGCTTCTTCGTCCCAAGGCTGAAGGCAAGATTCCATTGACTGCGATGCTACTCTCACGATACAAATCCCAGGAAGCAACACTGAAGCAGTTGGTGATTGATTACATCCTGGTGAGTTTCGACTCTACGCCATCGACCGCTTCGGCTTTATACCACGCAGTCTGCGAACTGGCGGCACACCCGGAGTGTGCCGATATTCTCAGAGCAGAACTGGGAGAGGTAATGGTGGATGGCAAACTTCCACAGGGCCATCTACAGGATCTTCCGAAGATGGACAGCTTTCTGCGCGAGTCTTTCCGCATGCATCCCGTCAGCTGTGTATGTTTCCCTCTCGTACCCGTTCATTATCGGTTACTGATTTGTCAATTATAGTCAGCCTCCAGCGTGTCACCACGAAACCTGTAAAGCTCTCGGTAGGACCTACTATACCCGCCGGAGCCACTATTGCTGTCGATGCCGCCGCCATCAACCGATCTGCAAGCCTCTGGGAGAATCCGAATAAATTCGACATGCATCGATTCTACAACCTCCGTCGGACCCCGGGAAACGAAAACAAATACCAGCTTCTCACAACGGGTCCTGACTCCCCTGGATGGGGCGATGGAACGCAAGCCTGTCCAGGGCGATTCTTTGCAACAGGGGCGTTGAAAATCGCTCTCGCCTATATTGTGCAGAACTACGACGTGAAGTTGAGGGAAGGGACTACCCTGCCAAGATGACGCCTCTAGTGAATGGGACTTGGGCCCCTGATGACAAGGTGACGGCTTATTTCCGGTCTCGCCGGTGACTGCGATGTAATAGTCGAAAGATAGGAGCAAAGATGCCTTATGTGCAGTCTATTTCCGATGGTAGTGTGCTGGATTGGACCTACTACCTCTGGTTTGTTCTATAGGATATGAGTCAATGGAGAAATATATAGCTATGGGTGTCACATTCCGGAGGAATAGATTGTAATGTGTATCGGTTGAGCCTTTTTGAGCAGGCTACTCAAGTATAGGCTCCATGAGGGACTGAGCAAGTGGAAGTGGATATATATATGTTGGTAATAAACTATCGGCAATCACCAGCATTGGGTTTTCTACCCAAGTGTGGACAGTTTACATCAAGAATCTATTGTGAACGGATAATAAGGAACGCAACATTACAATTGCAAACCCATCTTGTAGAATCAACTCGTGATAGTCAGGAAAATGAAATTTTGGAAAATCATTGTTGCATCGAGAGTGATCTTCATACTTCAATGCATTGTGCAGATGAGTCAGCTAGACACCGGGCATAGTTACTTTGCTCCCGAACGTCGCGCGTCAACAACATTCCGTCCATCGCTTCCCGCTCAACCATGACATTTCTCAACCTCGTCTCTCTTTCTCTGATCGAAGTTTTAGCTATGCCGAATGGACCGGTATGAAGCTACACCGGAACCACCGACCATCAGCCCCAGGAGTATGTCGGCTTCACGCGTTCGGGGCCGAATGCGCCTTATACCAATCGTCGCCGGACGCCACAGGCCGGCGCCCCGAATACATGCCGAACACCGTTGGTCATGAAGGTCGGTAATCGGCCAGTACGGCTGAACAATATGACCATTATCGAGTCGGTCGAGTCGAGTCTTGTGTTGGCCCTTCGTATACTACTACATCTGGCATGGTCTGAGCAACTCATTGAGCTTCACGGTGGAGAATATCTCTGCATTGTTCCACTTTATACTTTGGAGGAATCAATCATATTGCATGTCTGACTAGCTGGTCCTGTGACTCCAGACTATCAACTTCTTCTACCCAAGTGCTCGGTTGAAAGTACGCCATGAGGGCTTCGAAAACACCCGCAGAGCCAATTGCCATCATTGGAACTGGATGTCGCTTCCCGGGCAACTGCGATAATCCATCCAAGCTCTGGGAATTGTTACGAGATCCTCGGGACCTGCGCAAAGAAATTCCTGATACGCGCTTCAATGCCAATTCCTTCTATCATCCCGATGGCGGTCATCATGGAACCAGCAACGTACGGCATTCCTACCTGCTCGAGGAAGACTTCACTCGATTTGATACACAATTCTTCGGGATCAAACCCGTTGAGGCGTCTGCGGTCGACCCACAACAGCGACTCCTCCTTGAGACAGTATACGAAGGTCTGGAATCAGCTGGGCTGTCGATCAAACAGCTGCAGGGCTCCGATACCGCCGTGTACGTGGGTTGCATGAGCGCGGACTTCACGGATATGATCAGTCGTGATATCGAATCTTTCCCGACCTACTTTGCGACCGGAACCGCCCGCAGCATCTTGAGCAATCGGCTTTCTCACTTTTTTGATTGGCATGGGCCGTCGGCGACAATCGATACTGCTTGCTCATCCAGCTTGGTAGCACTCCATCAGGCAGTGCAGACCCTTCGAAGTGGAGAGTCGTCTCTGGCGGTCGTCGCAGGATCCAACTTGATTATTGGGCCAGAGCAGTATATTGCGGAAAGCAAGCTGCAGATGTTGTCGCCGACAGGGCGCTCTCGCATGTGGGATGCAGCCGCAGATGGCTATGCGAGAGGCGAGGGAGTGGCTGCCATCATTTTGAAGCCCTTAGTCGTGCAGTTGCCGATGGAGATAATATCGAGTGCATCGTCCGGGAGACTGGTCTTAACCAAGACGGAAAGACGCCGGGAATAACCATGCCCAGTGCTAGCGCTCAGGCGGCATTGATCCGGTCAACCTACGCTAAGGCAGGCCTCGATCTGAGCAAACCGTCAGATAGACCTCAATACTTCGAGGCACATGGAACAGGGACTCCGGTAAGTTGAAACATATCGTATGATGTTATGTTCCGCCTAAGCTCACACCATGTTCAGGCTGACCCTGTGGAGGCCGAAGCGATCAGCCTGGCCTTCTTTGGCCCAGACCTGGCATATACGCCACGGACAAGAGATGAAAGTCTCTTCGTTGGCTCGATAAAGACAGTCATCGGCCACACAGAAGGGACGGCAGGAGTAGCAGGGATCATCAAAGGGGCTCTTGCACTCCAGTCTGGCACAGTTCCCCCAAACCGGCTGTTCGAGCGGCTCAATCCCGCTATCAAGCCGTTCTACACCAACCTGAAGATTCCATGCCAGGCAATCGAGTGGCCCCATTTGGCTACCGGTGGCGCGAGAAGAGTCAGCGTGAATAGCTTTGGATTTGGTGGTGCGAATGCGCATGCAATTCTCGAAAGTTACACTCCACCAAAGACTTCAGGCACAGCTTCCGGAGCCACCTTCACCCCCTTTACCTTTTCAGCGAGCTCTAAGACTACTCTTCAAGCTAATCTCGCTAGCTATCGGGACTACTTATTGGATACACCGGATCTCAACCCTCGCGATCTGGCTTGGACTTTGAATGAACGACGTTCTACTCTGCCATATCGTGTTGCGTTTCCCGCAACAGGAATTGAAGAGCTCATCAATAACATAGATGAAACCCTGAAAGCACCGGAACAACCTTCGGCTTCGTCCGGCATGCGAAAGCCTATTTCAGATACTATTCGCATATTGGGTATCTTCACTGGACAGGGTGCCCAATGGCCTCGCATGGGTGCCGACCTTCTTGTTCAATCTCCTGGTGCAAGTCGCATTGTCAATGACCTGGATTTGAGCCTGCAACAACTACCCCATCGAGACCGCCCAACCTGGACATTGCGCGTGCAATTACTTGCCGCTTCATCTTCATCCCAAGTCGACACAGCATCCATATCCCAGCCGCTATGTACGGCTGTACAAATCATGTTGGTAGACCTGCTCAGGAGTGCCGGGGTCGAGCTCTCGGCAGTGGTGGGCCATTCGTCTGGAGAGATTGGGGCGGCCTATGCGGCTGGCTGCATTTCGGCAGGGGATGCGATTCGGATTGCATACTATCGTGGGCTTCATCTCAAAGCGGCTGTTCGGCAGGGATCAATGATGGCCGTGGGTACGTCCTTCGATGATGCGAAGGAGCTGTGCGAGCTACCAAGCTTTGAGGGCCGGCTTTGCGTCGCGGCAAGCAATTCCTCGGCCAGTGTGACTCTATCTGGGGATACAGACGCCATTGAGGAGGCCAAAGCTGTGCTTGATGAAGAGAAGAAGTTCACCCGACTACTCAAAGTCGATCGTGCCTATCACTCCATCACATGGAGCCCTGCGTCGCACCTATGTCAAGTCCTTGAGGGAATGCGATGTCAAGTTCCGCCGCCCAACACAATGTCGATGGATTTCTAGTGTTTTCACCCAAAACATTGCTCAGATACCCGAAGAGATGAATGAATCCTATTGGGGATCGAATCTCGCCAAGCCCGTGATGTTCTCAGAAGCCCTACAAATCTTGTTGGAACAGGATGCCGCGTTTGATATGGCGATTGAAGTTGGGCCCCATCCAGCATTGAAAGGACCTGCCAGCCAAACCATTGAGGCCTCCATCGGCCACGCCATACCGTACACAGGAGTGCTGTCCAGAGACGAAACGACATTGCATCGTTCTCCGCCGCGCTCGGATTCATGTGGTCCTCATTTGGAGATTCGGTGGTCGATTTCTCTCAACTCGATACTTTCGCGTCGGAAGCCCTAGCAGACACAATTTACTAAAGGCCTTCCAACATATCGATGGGACCACAACAGGGCTTTCTGGCACGAGTCCCGTTTATCAAAGGCCTTCCGCACTCGCAGGGACCAGCCAAACGAACTTCTGGGCAGACAGGTCCTCGATGGTACTCCCGACCAAGTAAGATGGCGAAATGTCTTGCGACCGCAGGAAATTGAATGGCTTGATGGGCATCAAGTACAGGTCAGATGGTATTCCCCTGTGCAGGATATGTCTCTGCGTGTCTTGAAGCCGTCCTTCAGCTTTGTGGTTCGCGCACCGCTCAGTGTATCGAGCTGCAAGACTTCGTTGTTAGCCAAGCGATCACATTCAGCGACAGCAATTCCGATGTCGAGATTTTGGTCACTTTGACTGAGATCCGAAATGAGGATCATGCCATACATGCCAAATTCTCCTTCTATTCGTCTACGAATAGCGAGTCGGTAAACATGGCTACAAATGCAACATGCAGCGCCCATGCCACCTTAGGAGATGTGGATGCCAATTTACTCCCAGCAAAAGCTGAAGACGATTTCGCCCACCTCGATGTTGAGAGTGAACGATTCTATGCCGCTCTCGAGCAACTCGGATTCGGCTACTCGGGCCCATTTCGCGCACTGAGTGGTACCAAGCGTAAGCTGGGAGCTGCCTCCGGGTTTATTCACAACGCATTGTCGAACGGCAAATCTTCTTCGCAGCTTCTCATTCACCCCGCCACTCTGGATGCTGCGATCCAGTCCATTATGCTGGCGTACTGCTTTCCTGGAGACAGCATGCTGCGGTCCATCTATCTACCCACGGGGATTTCTAGGCTGATCGTCAATCCCATGCACTGCCTCAAGTTTGCTGGCCAACAAGTCCTAGTGCCCTTCGATTCGACTGCATACACCCGCACCACCCAAAGCCTACAAGGAAATGCCAATATATACGCACCGGACGGCTCACGAGCAATTCAACTTGAATCACTGCAAACCCAGCCTCTCTCCACCCCAACAGCATCTAACGATCTCAACATCTTCACCGAATTAGTGTGGGGGATCGATCGTCCAGATCAAGAGGAAGCTATCAGAAGCACTGAGCTTCACAAGCTGAACGCCGACCTTTTGTTTTCATTGGAGCGAGTTGCATATTACTACCTGAAGACCTTGAACGCCACAATCCCACCTTCTGAGCGAGCTGGGTTGGAATGGCATCACAAACGATTGTTTGCATATGTTGATCATGTAATGTTGCAAGCTTCTAAAGGTGCAAATCGGTTTGCTCGCAAGGAATGGATGACAGACACGGTTGATACTATCTCTCAAATCATCGAAAGGTAACAGCATCACTTCTATCTGCAATCGGAAATTTGCATTAATGTTGTATCAGATATCCCGAGAACATTGACCTCCGGCTCATGCGTGCCGTGGGCGAGAATCTACCAGCCGTCATTCGAGGAAGTCTGACGATGCTGCAACCCATGATGCAGGACAACATGCTGAACGATTTCTATGTCAATGCTCATGGAATGTCGCATTACACGCAATACCTTGGATCAATGGCAAAGCAAATCAGTCATCGTTATCCGCACATGAATGTCCTGGAGATTGGCGCTGGTACTGGAGGGGCGACGAAGTCGTTCCTGAAAGATCTTGATGACGGATTCGCGAATTATACCTTCACTGACATTTCAAGTGGGTTCTTCGAGAAGGCGTCGGAAGTTTTTCGCAGCACATCGGTCGAAGATGACATTCCAGGTTCTTGATATTGAAAAAGACATCGAGTCACAGGGATTCGCCGGCCATTCCTTCGATGTGATCATCGCATCTCTGGTCTTACATGCTACGAAGGATCTTGCTGCAACAATGCGGAACGTACGACGCCTGTTGAAACCTGGTGGCTATCTCCTTCTGCTGGAAATTACCGAAAACGAGCAAATGAGGTTTGGTCTCATCTTTGGAGGCTTAGCTGGTTGGTGGTTGGGATACGATGATGGTCGGGTTCTGTCACCTTGTGTCGGTCTTGAGGAATGGAGGCTGTTCTCAAAGAGACAGGATTCTCTGGAATTGATACGGCTGTGCCTCATCACCCGGAACTTCCAGTTCCTCTGTCTGTCATTGCATCGCAAGCCGTCGATGACAGGGTCGAATGTCTTCGATCCCCCTTGGCACAGCCTGCGTGGCCAGCTACAATCCCGCAAATGACTATTCTTGGTGGCGGAAACGAACAGAGTACACGGCTGGCAAAGGAAGTGAAGTCAATGCTCGGGACTCGATGTGGAAATATAACATTCCTCAACTCAGTTGACGACATCCGGCCGGGGTCTCTTCCTGTGGGGGAACGGTGCTCAGTCTTGCCGACATACACGAACCAATCCTTCGTTCGATGGATGCGGATCGGCTGCGTGCTTTCCAGGAAATCTTCAAACAGTCTGGAGACATCTTATGGATCACGAAAGGTGCATGTGCGGGCGATCCCTACGCAAAGATGATTGTTTGGATTTCGGTCGTACTATTGTCCTTGAAATGCTCCATCTACGCCTGCAACTGTTGGATTTCCCACCATCTGAGAAGTTGGACGCCAAAGCTATCGCCGAGGCGGCTCTTCGTCTCGAGCTTACGGGAAGCTGGGAGCAAGAGGAGCAAGAACGTCCTATTCTCCATTCTGTCGAGCCTGAGTTATGCTTTACTGGTGGAAAGATATTTGTTCCTCGTTACAAACTGAGCAAGGAGCAAAACGCTCGGTACAATTGTGGCCGTCGCAGCATCACCCAAGACGTGAATGAGTCGAAGGTGCCGATGGAATTCGTCAACCAGGATGGCAAGTTCCATGTGATTGAATCCTCATGCGTGTCACTTTCTACCACTGTGGCCACGAAGCTTGTTGAAATTGATGTCCTGTTTTCAATGACCCGAGCTGTCGAAGTGACAGATGGGTGCTTCCTATTCCCTCTATTTGGAACCGACAAGAGGACCGGAGGTAGCCTACTAGCGCTATCAGCAACGCAAAGCTCCAGGGCTTCTGTACCCAAGCATGTCGTCATACCGGTTTCTAGCCACCGACGCGGAGATATCATTTTGCAACAGTTTTATGCCGAGCTTCTTGTTCACTCTGCTATGCGGCATGTTCCTGGGATAGCCACGTGGTTGTCTTGGATCCAACTATCATTCTTGAAAATGCCCTTGATAGCATCGCCAAGCGAAAAGACTACCGCGTCACAAAGGTTACTTCAACTCCAACTACAACCAGAGACAACAGCATTTGCATCCATCCATCCATGACCTCACAGGCTCAGATACTGGGGCTCATGCCCGAGGATACCGCTTGTTTCCTGGATATGAACGAAGAAAGCATATTGTCATGCCGGATTCGCAATTGCCTACCAGAGTATACCAAAATTCGATCGGAGAGTTTGCTAACTTCCATCAACTCTCACTCGGCGACTGATGGATCCTTGGATGTCCGCTACTTGCTGATGGAAATTCAATATGCATTGGAAAGAAAAGAAGCCCATGGGGATAGCCATTCGAAGCCTGTTAATCTAACCGAGCTGATGGGCATTACGGGCATCAAACACCCATATATCGTCGACTGGAAGGCTAGCCCGACAGCTTCAATTGAGGTTCAGCCTATTGAGAAGCATGTCACACTCAAAAGCGACCATTCTTACTGGCTTGTTGGTCTTACAGGTGGACTGGGGCTATCGCTTTGTGAATGGATGTCGCATCAAGGGGCCCGGTACATTGTGATTTCAAGCCGAAGCCCCAAGGTTGACCAGCGGTGGTTGGACAAGATGAAGTCACTCGGAGTAACTGTGATGGTGGCCACAAAGTATAATTGCCTTCTATACCATTCATGTGCCGGAAATACTCAATTGCTGATCATGTGCTAGTGATGTTTCTGACGGCACCTCTGTGAGGACAGTATACGGAGAAATCTGCCGGAAATGCCTCCAATCGCTGGTGTTGTTCAAGGCGCAATGGTTCTTCACGATACGATGTTCTCCGAGCTCGATATTGAGCGAATGAGCAAAGCCATTACACCCAAAGTGCAAGGAAGTATTCACCTGGAAGAAATCTTCAAGGACACGGACCTTGACTTCTTCGTGTTCTTTTCTTCCATGGCCGCCGTGACGGGTAATCCGGGACAGTCGGCGTATGCAGCTGCTAATATGTTCATGGCGGGGCTTGCCAACCAGCGGAGAAGCCGTGGACTGAATGCATCAGTCGTACACATCGTGCAATCTTCGGTAATGGGTATGTGACTAGGAGCTGACCTTGACCCAACAGGAGTTTCTCCGCAAAGTTGGCAACCTCTGGCTATCTGAACAGGACTTCCACAGAATTTTCGCGGAGGCGGTCTATGCTGGCCAGAGAGAACGCCACCGAAACCCTGAGCTGTCGACGGGACTGAAGATGGTCGAAGGCGATGAGAGCAAATCTATCACACATGGTTCAACAACCCTGTCTTTCAACATTGTGTCAAGCAGGCTGAAGAGAAGGACGCACCTTCGTCGAACTTTGGCAAAGGAATGTCAGTCAAAACACAGCTTCTGGAAGCGATTACCCCAGATGACGTGTATGAAATTATTCTAGGTATTGTGGATCCCTGATTCTCCAAAAGAAAACCGCTGATTTATTTCAGGTGCTTTCACTGCCAAGCTGGCAGTAAGCATGCAGGTCGAAGCGAACGATCACTTGTGGATCTCAGCGCCGAGAGCTTGGGAATTGATTCGCTAATTGCCGTAGATATTCGCTCCTGGTTTATCAAAGAGCTGCAAGTGGAGATTTCCGTTCTCCGAATCCTGGGTGGTGCCACGATCGGCGAGATGGCTCTTCAGGCTCAAGAGCTTCTTCCGCCTGAGCTCACACCGAAGCTCAACCCAAATGCAAAGGGAAAAACCCCTGGATTGTTATTGACACAAAAGCAACAATCCTTGGTGACGAACGGTTCCAACAAAGACGGCAAAACGCAGCTTGACATCACAACGAAGAAGGCGGCACCTGCACCGAATGGATCTGGAATCGGTCCAGCGGAGATCAACACACGTCTCGGAGACCAGAATGAAACTGGGCATATCGATCCTTTGGCCATTTCAAAGAAAGCCTACGAAACACCAGCGACCACAGGTTCATCGGGGTCCGATAGCGAAAATAGCCATTCAAACATTGGACCACAGGTGACGTCGAGCCAGAGCACAGGTGCTGCATTATCACATGGTTCTTCCACTTCATGGTCTGAAGTCGACGAGTCCGAGATGGACGCTACCTGGGAATCAGCTATCATCCCTGCAAAGCACAAAGCGATCACACCAAATGGGCCCACGACGCAAGTGAAAAGGAAGCTTCGTATGGGATTCTCTCAATCAGGATTCTGGTTCCTTCACAAGTATATTCAGGATCAGTCAACGTTTAACATAACTGTTTCCATTACTCTCAATGGCCGATTGAACGTGCGCAAGTTCGAACAAGCCGTGCGGACCCTGGGGCAGCGGCACGAAGCTCTTCGAACACGGATTGTCGATGATAGCAGCCTGGGCGCTGTGCAAGAAATCCTTGCAGATACAGGCCCTAGATTGGAACAAAGGAGTATCTTGACCAACGACGAGGCAGAAATGGCCTACCAGGACCTCAAACGATATACCTTCAAACTGAATGAAGGAGAGAACATGCGGATCATTCTTTTGACAAGAACTGCTTCTTCCCACCAGCTAATCATTGGGTATCATCACATCAACATGGATGGTGCCAGTCTGGAAGTTCTGTTGAAGGACCTTCAAATGGCGTACAATGGCCAGCAATTGAGTCAGCGCGTCTTACAATACGCAGACTTCGCCGATCAACAAAGAAGGGAATATGAAACAGGTCAATGGGATGACGAGTTGTCCTTCTGGAAGCATGAGTTTGAGAGCCAACCGCCTCCTCTCCCCCTGCTTTCCATGGCGAAGACATTGTCCCGCGCCCCAATGACAGCCTACTCGTCCAATTTCGTGGATTTCCATGTCGATCGTGCCTTGCAAGACTCTATTGATTCAATTTGTCGGAAGCTCAAGGTCACTCCTTTCCACTTCCACCTCGCTGTTTTCTATACCGTCTTATCTCGCTTGACGGATGTTTCAGACATCTGTATTGGTATCACTCTGCTAATCGAAACCGGGAAGAAGAAATGCAGAGCGTGGGACCATACTTGAACCTTTTACCTCTCAGGTTCAGACCACGCCTCGAGTACACGTTTATACGAACATCTTACACATGGTTCGGGAGAAATGTCTCGCAGCCTTTTCACATTCAAGGATTCCCTTTGATGTCCTCGTTAACGAGCTAGGCGTCCCACGTTCTGCCTCCCACAGCCCCTCTTCCAGGTTGTGTTAACTACAGGGCTGGAATATCCGAGAGCCGCTTGTTCTGTGATTGCAAGAGCCATGTCACCGCACTTGAACAAGGTCAATCTCCGTACGATCTTTCGTTAGACGTGATTGACAATCCTGGCGATGCCTGCCATGTCATGATTGGTGGCCATTCCACACTCTACGATTTTCGAGCGATGGAGATCGTCAAGAATGCATACTTCAATCTGCTGACTGCTTTCGCTCGGAATTCTGCCTCCGCCTGAGTGTTCCATCGTTATATGATCCGAGCGAAGTGAAGCACGCCATGCAAATTGCGCGGGGTGAGTCCGGGCCCTTTCCAATACTTTCCCCGTTGCTAACGCCTGCAGGCCCTTCATATGAGTATCAATGGCCCGAGACAATTCCCCACAGAATCGATCAGATGGTGGATAAATATGGCGGGAATGTTGCTCTCAGTACTGGACCTGAACAGCAAATGACCTATCGAGAGTTGGACGATCAAGTGAATTCTCTCGCTGCTGTTCTCTCCACCCAAGACATCGGGCGTGAAAAGAGAGTTGGCGTATTCATGGCGCCTGGCACGAACTGGGTATGCTCCTTCTCGCCATCTTGCGCTTAGATGCGACATACATTGCTTTTGACCCACGCCTTGGTCTCGATCGTCTCCGCTTGATTTCAGACGAGTGCCACCCGGAGCTCATACTTGTCGACAATTCTACCGAGAGTGATGTGGTAGGATTGGGAGCCCATGAATACACCCTCAACATTGACCATGTCGATAAGAATCAAGAGTTGCATGTTTCTACCATGGCAAGACCACTCTGTGGCGGTTATCGCATTCACAAGTGGTTCGACTGGAACGCCCAAAGGAATCGTCATGAACACCATACGTTCCGAAACAATATCGAGACTTCTACCGCTAAATGGTACTTCAGGGAAGGGAATGAAGTCACGCTGCAGCAAAGCTCATACAGTTTTGACATGTCTCTTTCGCAAATCTTTTTGACGTTTGTCAAATGGAGGCACGTTGCGCATCGTGGACAAATTATCGCGAGGCGACCCCAAGGCGATATCCTCCACATTGCGAGCGAGGGTATCACGATCACCGAGGCTACCGCATCTGAGTATATCAGTTGGCTAGAATCGGCGAACATGGTAGACATTCGCGGTTCAAAGTGGAGGGTTGCTGTCAGTGGCGGCGAGATGGTCACCGAGTCACTGACCGACGCATTACGCCGGCTTGACAATCCGAGTTGCGTCTGATTGATTGCTACGGTCCGACAGAGATAACATTCTGCTCTCACAGTCGAGAATTAGAATACCGGAACGAACGCCTGCGATCGACGCGCTGGGTTTGAGACCTGGCCGAACTATTCGGTCTACATCGTTGACCCACACATGAAAGCTATGCCAGTGGGTGTCCCAGGAGAAATACTTATCGGGGGCGCCGGTGTCGTGTCCGGGTATCTTCGTCCTGAACTTGATGCCCGTGGATTCGTACGGGATACTCTGGCTCCCCCAGGATTTACGAAGAATGGATGGACGCGGCTGCACCGGACGGGTGATTCTGGAAGGTTAGACGAGAAAGGCAAGCTTATTCTCGGTGGCCGAATCCAGGGTGATACTCAGATCAAACTGAGAGGCATGAGGATAGATCTGCAGGAGATCGAACATGCAATCATCAGCGTCGGAGATGGAAGTATCATGGAGGCTGCAGTGACTTTACGTCAGCCAACAGTCTCATCGGCAGATTTCTTGGTAGCGTTTGTCACTGTCGCTGCCATTGCTGCCACCGAGACCAAGTTACAAGGATTGCTTCAGCGGCTTCCTCTTCCACAGTCTATGGTCCCTGCGATGATTGTTCCGCTCCCAAAGATGCCAAAGAGCGCATCGAACAAGCTTGATCGCTTGGCCCTCAAGCACATTCCACTGCCAGAGAGCGACAACGCTACCAGTGAAGAAGTTCGAACTGACAAATCTATGTCAGATATGAAAAATCTATGGCAAACTGTTCTGTCAGAGGAGGTGATCACTCAGCATCAGATTGGACCAGACTCAGACTTCTTCCATGTTGGGGAAACTCCATGCTCATCGTTCAGCTACAGTCTGAGATCGAGAAGAAAACAGGAACGTCCGTTGCCTCTTTGACCTCTTCAACTCCAGCACTCTTCGCCATATGACTTCCTTGGTGTATGGCTCATCTAGCAATCCCCATGACATTGCAATCTCCCTGGAAGACGAGACAGCTGTTGCCACTGATCTTCCACGCCCATCCGCGAGAAAACGATTTACTGCACATCCCGAGGTTATCGGGCTTACCGGTGCGACCGGCTTCCTCGGACAAGCGATTTTGAATCGTTTGTTGAAAGATTGCAGCGTTCAAAAAATTCATTGTCTTGCCGTTCGGCGTAAAATCGAGGATCTCCCTGCCATGTTCAGATCGCCGAAAGTTGTTGTCCATCCTGGTGATCTGACTTTGCCTCGCCTGGGATTGAGAGAAGAGGTCGTCCGGGAGATCTTCCCACAAATTGATGCTGTCATCCACAATGGAGCTGATGTGTCATTCATGAAGACATACGAAAGTCTCAAGCCTGCCAATTTGGAGGCAACCAAGGAACTTGTTCGTCTTTGTCTGCCGCACAAGTTGTCATTACACTATGTTTCCACAGCCAGTGTGGCCCACTTCACAGGTTTGGATACCTTCGATGAAAGCACGGTTCAGGATTATCCTCCTCCAGTAGAGGAGGGATATATCGGAACCAAGTGGGCCAGTGAGCGGTATCTCGAAAAGGTCAATGCTATTTACGATCTGCCCGTTTGGATCCACCGACCTAGTTCCATCATGCGACAAGGAACCCCTGACAACGACCTGATGGCCAACCTTCTCCACTACTCATCAGTCTTGAAGGCCGTACCCACTGTGGAGCCGTGGAAAGGATGGCTGGACTTTGTATCGGCTGACGGCGTCGCCATGCGAATTGCAGACGAGGTATACGGTGACTACTCTCTCCCTGCGACAGTGAAGTATCTTTACGAGTCAGGGGAGCGAGAGATTCCTTTGTCCAGTCTGAAAGCTATTTTGGAGCGAGAAAGTGGTGAAACTTTCGCGACGCTGCCCTTCGATGACTGGGTTTCATCTGCACAGGCAGCTGGGCTTCATGACTTACTGGCGTCGTATCTTCGGGCTGCGGCCGGCATACCTGTTGTCTTCCCTCGCTTGCAGCGTGAGGAAAGCTTTCTGTGAAATCTGTATGTAGATAGTCTAGCAAATGTCTATCCCGGTGTCTTTGATTTGGTACATCCGCTTATGATGACCCATCACCCAACTGGATGCGTGGTTCTGTCTCTACCCTCGTACACTGCTTCTCTGAGATACGAGATATGCAATCTGGTTACCATAAACCTGATCACTTCTTTGTTTGGTCAGTAGTCGCATCCGTATCGAAGCAGTTTTTGGGTTTCATGCCTCTTTCACTGGGCAGGTCGGAACAAAGAGGCACTCGGTGACACCTCTGAAATAAAGAAAGCATCCTCGGTATCATGGATATACTGAATAAGGCATTCTATCGACAAGGAGGAGCCACTTTGTGCTCGTGAACACAGTACACATGCATAGAGTACGTCTCCCATAGTCATAAACCTATTCCTCGTGATATGGTGTATATGGAGGAATTCCAGCCCTATCCGGACGAGTCGCATACACAGACATTACGGACTGATGGAGTGGAGTACCTTGGACGGTATACGACCCTCGATCGAGGACTTCCATCATTGAAGTTGGAGTGAATAAAGAAAAATAAAGAGCCGAACTAGCTAACGAACGAATTTCAGACGGAAGAAGGATAGGACGTCGTATTTGAGGACAAAGATAGCCTCGTTGTGGCCGTTCATGCCTTGCTCCTGTGCTGTATCAATACTCTCCTATTCCAGTACATAGATCAATGTTTATTCCCGCAGCTGCTAGTCACCTTTTACAATTCATCGTCGAAGAAGCAGCACGAACAACATCAGGCGACTCACCTAGCTTCTCATCATGTTAAAGCGGAGCAGACCACCGCCTCCTGTCTTCAGAAAGACCGTGGCAGAGCTCGAGAATGAGCTTTATCGGTTACTAGTCGAGGTAAATTCTATCTGCCGCTGCTGTGGGACCTACTAAAGCATCAAGTTTTAGCAATGCAAGCTTCACGCATGTGTGGATGTATTCCTGACAGGTCTTTATCAAATCATGGAGGATAAAAAGTACCCCTCGGACTTTCGTTCTCATCCGGTTAAAGATACCAAACGAAGGGATCAGCTGATCCAGGAATTGGACGAAAATCTTAGACGTCTCCTGCCCACCTACCTCCCACCTAGTATTGATCCTCTTCAGTATCAAAACCTTGCTGAGCTGCTGAAGAAGAGGTGGAAGTTGCTCCGCAAGCGCTTAACACAAGAAGCGGCAAATAATGGACAGGGCGGTTCCCCTTCAATCAGCTTCGACAATCGTTTACTGGAGTTGGCCAGGAAGAAGCAGTTCGTACGGGTTTCTGACAGACTCAAAGCGGGTGGTGGGTTTCGAGTGGCGGAAGCACCGACGTCTCTGAAACAAACGGCCTTGGAAAGTATTTACCGCAGCATCAATGACCATATCAAAGACGGCGGCATTGCTGGATCTTTCGCCTGTGGAGCTAGCACACCCACCAGCAGGAACTCTGCCGAGGTGTCTATCTTCTGGGCAGTTTCTCAGGACTCTACGGCTCGAAAGCTGGTTTTACCACTCAGCGACAAGACACCTGAATCCCACGCCAGGGTTCTCTGGAATCTGGTGAGGGACTGCCTTCCTGGTCAATCTTCTGGCCGTCGCAGAAAAGATGCGAGTGACACCGGATGCAGGGAAACAGGCGGGCTAAGTTCATCCCAATTTGCCAGTAGCTTTGACCCATCCAAACATGGCATAATCGGAAACATCGAAGCCATCTTCCTTCCTGCCATCATGCAGAAATATGGAGGCAATCCCCCGGCATGGAGGCTGAACGCGGAATTACACGAATTGAACGCGTCCTCGTCCTCCAAAGAATGTGGATCCAAAAAGCACATTGACACCCCTCAGGGTCCAAATCAGATCGGATCACTTGTGGTGTGCTTACCATCGCCATTCAAAGGGGGCGATCTCGATGTTCGATATGGTGGGCGGGGGGTGGTCTTCAATTGGAGTGAAAAGAGTGGCTCGCAGATTCAATGGGCCGGTTTCTACAGCGACAGCGAGCATGAGTTCCAGCCCATCAGTGAAGGCGAGTGCATAACACTAACTTACAACCTGATGGTTATTGAAAGTGCTGGGCCTTCGACCAGCGCCAGCGATGTGGTGGACCCGACGTCCTTCCCACTTTACCCCTTGATTGAAGGGCTTCTGGGACAGCCTGGATTTATGACGCAAGGTAACCTCCCGCCACATTCATCAGATCTCATGGAATTACACAGAAATTCATTTGTAGCTGACCTGACTGGCTTTAGGGGGGATTCTTGCCATCTATTGTTCTCTTCCGCACTCACATACATCATCTGTTGCAGAGGAGTCGCTTCCTCGGGCCTTGAAAGGCTCTGACTTTGCCATCTATTCTATCTTCCAGGCTCTTGGAGTTCAAGTCCGCATACGCCCGATCTTGGATACCGAGGAGAATGAAGATATCGAAGAGTCAAAAGCATTTGATTCCCAAACGAACTAGCTTGAAAAGGGAGATGGCCTTCAGCTTCTTTACAAGGAGCTTAGTTCTCTTATTGACTTTAATGAAACGAACGTCGATAATCGGTGGAAGTCGCTGCTAATGACACGCCAGATAAGGGGTCTGGATCAAACGGAACAATATGCCTGGGAGAACGGTCTCAAAGTGGCTGGAAGACTTGCAATCAATCCCATCACTCATTTAGTGGGCGAAAAGCTTCACGAGTTCGAAGCCACTGAATATTTGGCGGAACCACACATGAATGATGTCAGTCGACGATACACACTAAGGTGTACTTGATATAAGTTCCGAAATTCATAGCCGGTAGCTGACATGACCCAGTGGGACGTGGCCCACGATGTGTGGCCGAATACACGTGTGCCCGAGATTACTTGGATTAACAAGCCGGAGCACCTCGAGATGGCTTTCAATTATGCGATCCCTAGACTTGAGTACACATTTGCGCCCTCGGTTGAAACCGCCTACTCTTATGCCGCTATTCTCGCCGCCATTCCTCCATGGAACGAGCGGGGAAAAACCAGCGCCTCCTGACCGTTTGAACGAGGAAGTATTGGCCATCCAGTCGGGTTACCGGGTCCTCAAGAACGTCGTTGATCGTTGCTTTCTATCTGCATTCATCCCAGCAATATCATTCAATACGTGCTTTCTGTTCCCATTTTCCATATATGCTATCCTTGCTCATGGATACATTAGTCCGTATCATACATCGGAACTCCTGTGGACTATCTAGGAAGAGTGCTGAAGATGCAGACAGGAACGCAGTATGAGCCTCTCAAACTGCATCATACTAGCAACACTGAAGGCCAGGGATGCGTTCGTGTTGTTGTCGATACGATGAAGAGTAGTCGTTTGAACGGCCCATAGGCGAATCGGCGTCGCTTCGGACTTCCGAATGCCGGAATCGGAGCCTTGCATCAACCTCGGACTCGGATGATATGAGCCAATCGTGTAGACATATCGACACCCCTACATACTCCTCCAGACCCCTTTTACGAGGCCGATGATAATGGGATCTCGCCGATTGGTTGTCTGCTCTCTTGGCTGGCGTGAGAGCCGCGTACCGAGTCCTGGGGAACAAAGAGAATACCAAACGGGGAGGATGGCAGCAGATGAGGCGTTGAGGCGCCGAGACTAATGTGTGCGCTATTGCCTTATAGACCATCAGGTAAAGTGAGTTAAGGTACTACGTGTATAAAAAAAAGAATGCGTCTGCTCTGCAGGTGACTGTTGGTTTATCACTGATTTGAGCGCTGCAAGACCGTTGTTTTGTCGACCGTGTCTTCGATTTACATTATCTTAGTATAGAAAGTACCTATTTCAGAATGGGCTCAATGTTGTCAATCATCCTTCGAGCGCCCGCAAAGGCTCTTCGGTACACACCCGCTCTTCGTCTATTCTCACTACTGAGTAAACCCAAGCTAGTTCATCCTCTCCGCGTCCTGGCCGTTGACAAAGACGCCATCAACGCACAATATCAAGCCGAACGGGAGAAGCGACTTCGCACTGATGGGGTCAAACAGTTCCAAGAAGTCCGCGGAGGGGAATACCATAAGTTCAGAGACGATGTAACTGAACGCGTTTCACGGGAACCGATAACTGCCGAGACCAAAGTTCTGATAGTGGGTGCCGGCTTTGCGGGCTTAGTGGCCGCCGTGAAGCTGGAGGAGGAAGGAGTTTCTGATTTTCGAATCGTGGATAGAGCCGCTGGCTTTGGTGGTACGTGGTATTGGAATCGGTATCCCGGTATGCGTTCTGCCCAACCCCCTGAGAAGAGGCTATCTGACAGACAGTCCGATGCAGGGGCCGCTTGCGATGTTGAATCTCTGATCTACCTCCCATTCCTGGAAGAGACAGGCTACACTCCTTCGACTCGATTCCCCTTCGGGACGGAAATTCGAGAGCATATGGACCGAATCGTGGCGAAATGGGACCTCGCTTGCAGATCCCATCTCCAGACGGATATAACATCCATAACATGGGACGAATCTCTGCTTCGTTGGCATGTGCGAACTGCCCAGGGAGATCATTTCATCACCCAGTTTGTGGTCATGGCCACCGGTACATTCCACGAGCCGAAGCTGCCGGGGATCCCAGGTATCAACCGGTTCCAAGGCGATCAATTCCATAGTGGTCGCTGGAGATACGACGTGACTGGTGGGGATGAATCCGGAAACATGACCAAGCTGAAAAAAAAAACAGTCGGCATCATTGGGACGGGTGCCTCTGCCGTGCAGCTGGTTCCAACTCTTGGTGAGGATGCCAAAAGGCTCTATGTATTCCAACGCACACCGTCCTCCGTTGGCTTCCGGAGGAGTGGTCCTTTGGATGAGACCCTTGTCAAATCGACGCAGGTTCCTGGATGGCAAAAGGCACGCATGTCTGATTTCGCAAGCATCCTTACAGGAGCGATTGTGGATAAGGACTGCGAGGCGCTTGATGGTCTGCAGGAGCTGACGCCGCGTGCGCTACAAAGAGGCGGCGGAGGCGGGAGTGGAATTAAAGCCCGAGGAGATTCCTGAGCTCCTTCAAATGGCTGACCTTCGGTTGATGGAAAAGCTGCGACGTCAGATTGCTGAGACGGTCCTCGACCCAGAAACGGCGAAGAAGCTGACTCCGTGGTATTCGTTCATGTGCAAGCGGCCAACTTTCAACAATGACTATCTGGCCACCTTCAACCGGCCAAACGTCGAACTGATTGATACAGACGGACAGGGCGTGAGTTGCATCACGGAGAAGGGTGTAATCGCCAACGGAAAGGAATATCCAGTAGACGTTCTAGTATACTCCACTGGGTTTGACTTCGACGTGGAGGCAGACTTCGCCCGTCGGACTGGCATCGATCTCATTGGAACAAAAGGCCGTAGCTTGGACGAAAAATGGATCGCCCAAGGAGGCCCTTCAACTTTGTTCGGTGTGCACATGCGGGAATTCCCGAACTTGCTATACATTGGACCCGTCCAGGCCGGTGTCACAGCCAACTGGACACATACTACCTATGCCCTGGGTGAGCATATCGCGTCTGTTATTGCCACATGTCTCCGTGACGGTTCATACCAAGCAATCGAGCCCACCGAGGAGGCAGAGGATGATTGGGGCCGGCAGAACGAGGAAGGCAGCGAGCAGCGGTTGAAGTTTGCCCAGTCATGCCCCCTGGCTACTATAAATCGGGAGGGCAAGCCGGAGGAGATTCCGGCACGGTGGGCTTACTTCCCCAAGGGTATCATGGTTTGGACCGATATAACTAGGAAATGGCGTGAGGAGGGGAGTCTACAAGGCATGGTACGCCGATGAATGGCTATAAATAGCTTGACAATGTAAATAGGCTGAATAGTAGGGCGGCCGGATACGATTGACTGTGATCTTAAGACAGAGTAGGCAAAGTGCGCCAGCGAAACGGCCACGAGGCTTCAGGGATCTGAAGAAGGGATTACCGCAGAGCATGGAGCCACGAAGAGACGCCCCACTGCGGAAGGAGAAGGGAGAAATGTACCGCGTTTGCCGTCTGCTAAGCATGAGGCAGAATCAATGCTGTTTGTGGCGCGTAAGCTTGGAGCATATGGAGCAATGTCTGCAGACATTCATGGCCCAGGCGGAGATGAGACCCGGGGATTCTCATAAAAGAATGATTCATGATCACAAGTCTTGTTCAATTACGCAAAGTGATATATTATAGCCCTGAATACTGAAGGTCGATCAAGAAAAATTCAAGAGTAGGCCAAGCATATTACCAGTTTTAGCAGCGCCCTACAATAACCCGCAGGTCCGGAGTGGCTTCAGATTCAGACAGAAGCTGTTCCTATTCTACGACACCATGCGAGGTCGCACAGCATGAACTACCGCAGGAGCAGGTGGCTCCTGTTAGCCTCGAGACACTCTTATCGACCTTCTGTGGATAGTTTGCCCACAAGAGATTCTGTGGTGGCTGGTCTATGTGTGATAGTGGCAAACAAGCGCCGAGCAGCTGCATGTCCCTGCAGGCCAACAGGTCCACTGGGGCTGGATGATCGCCGACTATCACATTAGCGGCTGCTGCAATTCCCTATCCAGGAAAATGCTCACTGCAAACAAAGCAATGAGTATGTTGATTCTACCCATTAGGGATCGATTGAGGTATTGTCGCAGGAAACAAACTATCATGGTTACACGACCACTGTCCTATCATCATGCGCTACGGAGGACTACAATCGACCATCGGCCCTAAGATCATTCTTCATGCTGAAGATCGCACCATATGCGCACAATGCAGCGTCCGCCACTTCTACCATCAGGATGGATCGGGCCGCACCGACTGAAGATATCGCTCGGCGAAACCTTCTACAGATTCCTGAAGAAACGAGGATGTAGAAAACTGGCCATAGGTTTGATACGACTCTACGGAAAAGTAATCCCCTTAGATTTCCATCCCAACCAGAATTTGCATTCCAAACAAGCTTATTGCATCAGCTGAGGTTGTGACCAGCCAGTGCAGGGCGCATGCAGCTACGTGTAACTCATAGTCCCCAGTCGGCCAGAGAGGGGTCTATGTACTGGGTATCCACCCGGCCGCAGCCGAGTCGGAGGTGTTTAGTCTGCCGATACAACTATAGAGCAACATGATCCTGGTTCCGCAGTTACATTGGTCATAACGCTGAGGTGTTTAGGGCCCGCGACTTCTCAACTAGCACGCCAGCAGGCTACCCAGCAGTCGACCATATATGCTCTCGCTTACACCGCTGTGAATGTCCCTTTCGTATTGACTCTCTTATACTATCGCATCTCTGCCAGGGCAAGTAGCACAGCGTGACTGCCAGTATGGAACCGTACAGACGAAGTGCCTGTGATCGATGCCGCGGACAAAAGCTACGATGTGTAAGGGTTGCACGACATGGTCCGTATATCAACAGAACCGGTCTGCTTGAGCCCTGTGAACGTTGTGTGAGAGCTGGAGCCGAGTGTGTCAGTTCACTCCCTCCTCCGAGGAAGCTGCCCAGAACCGAGCGATACTCTACTATCCTTCCGTCCTCCGTTGCCGCCTCCGACAATGTCCCTCTACACCCGCTATATCCGAAGTTCAGAGATGGATTCTCCTGCCAACCGCCTAAAGCCACCAACACGAGACCAGGCTTCGGTCAATCAAACCTGCTCTCCGAACAACCAGCAGTGACCATGGGAGACAGAACCCTGAAGAGACGATCAGACGAGAGGTCGACAGACAGCATGGAAACATACCATTTGGCTGAAGCCGATCTCTCAGAGACAAGGGTCCCGATAACTACTGCCGGGCAAAGTTCCGATTCTGCCTTGACAGCTGCCAGAAGAACATCCACCAACAATCAGTTTGACTTTGCAATGCAATTGAACCAAGATATCACGCTCGAAGCCACGAATCCCCCGTCGACCATCGAGAACCTACCGCCACTGAAGACGTCAGCCGGAGCACAGATATCGAGCCAACTACCTTCTGACGAAAGCACATTTTTTCTGCCAGATGCAATGGGCGAGTTGATGCATGCATCCGACCCAAGAGATGACTGCCTTCGCCGTCTGGCAGACCTGAACATACAGCTTTACAGAGACTTTGGACGGACAGGATCGACAACGCTACCTGAGCTCCTCAATTCTGCAACGTCCAGTTGCGATGATAGAACCCACTACAAAAATACTATTGGTCGAGTACTACACCGTTCGCAATCGTTTCTGGACATCATCCTGTGTCTCATAGCTCAATGACACTGTCCTCTTCAGCATCAACCACATCCGACTGCTCTTACTCTGGACAGGAGTGGGAAGATCACGATTTTGGCGTGATAGATCATCAGTTTCCTTTCTCGCCTCCACCGACCGGTATCGAAACGACAGACATGACACACAAAGCGAGCCTGCCACACGAAGTCTCATCTGACAACGTCGGGATACAACACTGCGAGTCATCGAACCATCCCAAGCAACTCGCGAGAGCTTATTGCAAGATGCATGGCACCATTGATATGCCCTCAACGCTGACCGTGTTAACGTGTTATACGTGGCTTCTCCAAACCTATACCACCATATTCCATCAAATCTACCTTGCTCTGCTGGCAGACAGGAGCTCCCCCTTTATCTCATCCTCCCCTCCGATGCCACCAGCCGTCCTGCCTGGTTTGCAGATTGGCGGGTTCAGCCTTGACGATTACCGAGATCTCCAGATTGAGATCCTTATCCACTTGAGCACCCACATGCTGGACAAAATTGATGAGGTCTTGGGAATAGATCGCTTCTCGGGTCTTGATGATTCTGAAACCGATACGGGGGATCGAGATCCTGATAAATGCTCTGGAAAGGGACTCCTGCGGGCATCATCTGCGCGGGACTTGCTAGACGTTCTTTTCAAACAGAACGCGGGTTCTCTTCGAGCTGGAGGTAATCATACCAAGGATGGGAGCAGCATATCCCGGCTGTCATGCTTAGGCGCACGATGAGAGACATTCGAACATTGCTTCGTGAACTATAGAAGTCGAGGCGCTATTATACTCTATATACCCATCATTATAATCATCTTGCATTGATGATATCACTTTGATACGAAACCAGTATGAATTATATGTCCTCATAGTTATTCTTTTCGTAGAATCACCCGACAAAGGTTGTTGTCGTCCATTGAAAAGCTGTGATCATCTGAATTACATCATTATCTAAGCCTAACGATCGGAAGCGATACCGAGCCAGCTCATCCCTATCCCGAAGGATGATCTGAGGCAGCAATGTTACACTGATGCATGATCCGTTGTCCGTACGACTCGGGGAACTCCGTCTGATCATCGGCCACTGGTTAGCATCTCAATCATCTCCTCAACATGGAAAGAACTTACGATGCTATGCCAAAGTGCTCGGTTATACCACAGTATCACGTCTTGCTCCTGATGGGGATGGGCGTAAATGTTCTCGGGAGACAGGACTGGACTCATGATCCTGGAAGAACTTCCATCAGTATGCGGTTTCCAGTATATCATGGTCTGAACGACTCGACACTTACCGATGCATGAATTCTCTAACCTCCTTGAGATCAGTCACAACCCTCTCTTCCACATCAGGAGCATTCTTCAGGTACAGCTTGAACGCCCCTTGCCCGTGAACCTGCAGCGACTTCTCCCAGTCACCGGGTTAGTCCACACCATAGGATAGATGCATATCTTGTCCTCGGTCCACGGCGAGAGCTTTTCCAATGGAATCTCTCGCCCTTCTGTTTCCAGGATATGACCGAGCTGATAGCTCCGGGCTGTGGACATCCACTGGAAGGCATGAGGTGCATACTCGATCCGGCTGTGTAGAACGATTTCGCGGGTCTCAGGATCTAATAGCTCGAGGGCGCGAGAACCAGCCACCATCGCCGTTGCCCCCGGCGCAATCTTCATCATTCGGTCGGTGCCATCGCCCCAGTGGACGGTAACATCCGGACCCTTTGGCGTTCGCACAGCCAGAAGACAACCGACGCGCGGCGGAGGGATGTTGTAGAGGGAGCCGTCCCAGTGCCACTGGTAGAAGCGACTTGCACCCTGGTCGCGCTGTTCCTGGGGAATATGAGGTGGAACATGGAAGTTGACGTGGTCGATTCCTTTCACTCTGAATCCAGGAGGGAAGTCAAAGTGGTCTGGGGGTAATTCGCCTCGGCCAAGAATATGGACTTGGGGTTGTGCGTTGATGGCTGGTCGAATGGGGAGCCCGTATATTGTCACTCCATTCTCCGAGAGTAACACCGGGTCAGAGCCATGTGCAAATCCACCGGTCTTCTCGTCGGGGTCGAAGCTGGGCTGGCTGTTAGTTTTCATGGAAGGCAAGTTTGGGAGAGTAATATTACCATGATGTTAGTCGGTACTGCTGCTGCGGTGTCAACATCTCGGGCTGTTCTTTGAACACGAGTAGTTTATGCTGATGAAGAGCATCAGAGATTAGTGCAAAGTCTGCCGATGTAAAATGATTCAGGTCAATGCCATAGACTTCAGCCCCGAAGTCTACACCACTACCGGTGCCATGCTGGATTGGAACAACTCGTCCATTGCTTGTCACAGCCTCCGGGGGTGTATAGACCTCTCGAACAGTGAGTGTCTTCGGGGCTTCCTCCTCGAGAGTGGTGTTAGAAACAGCAAAGACCATCTTGAAAAAATCTCTCGCCACTGGCTCGGCTCCTGAGATTGACCAGGCCTGAAGTGTCTTGTTTATGAATAGTTCTATGGACTTCTACGTCCCTGGAGACGAGCACATCACCTCGGCCGAGCTCAATACAAAGTAAATGTGTTGTGGCCTACTTATCACGAGATCTACCTCCCTATTAGGCTCCTGATAGTGAGGACTATCCACGGCCGTGGGAGCTGAATCCTTCGGCCGACGGCCGATTTGCGTGCGATCCGATATCATTGCCAGTCCGCGTGTTACACTACCATGCCAGATGCTAAACAGAGACAGGAACTGTCATAATTACCAACCTCACTCTCCAGAGAACGACATTCATGTACCAGAACGGAATATCTACACAATGATCACTACGAAATCCACATACCACACCACCCGAAACGGAACAACCCTTCACCTAACAGAAGCGGGCAACCCAGACGGATTGCTAGTGATCCTCCTCCACGGACTCGGAGGTTCAACCGACACATTCAGACCTCTTCCCCTCATCTTGAACCTGAAAAGAATCGCCTCGTCTCCGTGGACCTCGAAGGCTTCGGAAAGTCCGGCCTCTCATCACCCGACGTGATCTTATCAATCCCTCGCTATGTCGACGACGTGGAATCTCTCGTGGCATTTCTACAAGGTCCTTCGGAGGAGGTCCATGACGCACAAGTGCTATTTATCGGACACAGTCTAGGTGCCATCATCGCCATGCACTATGCTGCTGGACATCCGAGCCACGTCCGGGGACTTGCTTTGCTTGGGCCTGGTCGCTCGATAGGGGGCATTCCTGCTGCCAGAGAGAGGATGTTGGGGTTGGCTACAACTACACGCACGGACGGGATCGAAGCTGCGGCTGGCATTGCGACCGTCTCGAATTTTCCTCTGGAAGCGGACATTCTGCCGGAGCATCGTGAGAGTGTTCGTCAGGCTGTTGCGCGGTGTGATCCCGAAGGATATGCGAAGGGATGCGAGGCGCTGGCGGGACTCGACCATGTGGATCCGGAGTACGGTCGAATTGATGCACCGACATTGTTGATTGCGGGAGGGGGAGATATCATCTCTCCCCCAGAGAGATCCACGGGGCTGAAGGAGCTGATTGGGGATAATGCCTGGGTCAAGGTGATTGAGGGAGTTGGCCATCAGATGATACTACAGAGCCTTGATGAAACTGTCGCTGCCATCAAGGAACTTTTTGATCGGCTGTAGAAACTTCGCGATAGAAACAAAAATTTAAAAATGATGGCAGTGATATGTGTATGTGTCTAATATACTGTTTTGAGTAGACATGACTGGTTCAACAACCCGACATGCAGGTAACAAATGAAAACGAAAGATCATGCCGTGCAACTCTGTTCTTCGTCGCGAGAACAACCTCCGGACAGGGATACGCAGGATCATACTGCCACAAGAAATATGGATCCGTCTCGTTGGTGAGCAGATCCCCCATGAGTCGGACAGGATTCGGCAGATCGAACGACGCCTGTACGATCTGAATCGAGGGAATCCGGATTTGCCCCCAGCCTTTCTGGACCAATGTATCGATAGAGGTTCCGTAGATGTATTCCCGGAAACCAGCCCATCGGATAGCGGAGGCACACTGCTGTCCGTCAGTGATGAGTGACAATAACATGAATATAGGGCCACTTACCATCGGACAAGACTCCGCATTTGTGTAGAGGGTCAGATCGGCAAACGCCGCCTGCGCCTCGGACGGACTGAGTTTGAATCGGCCGTCCGGATCGGTGAAGATAGCGGTGCAATTCGCGATTGCGGCGATTTCTCCTGCGGACGATCAGTGATACACGAGACGTAAGATACGTTGTGGTCAGGCCTACCGTGCCGCGAAGGATTTCCCGTCTTTGCGTTCTGGTTCACGCCGAGGCAGATCAGATCGCCCAGGCCGTTGGTGTTGGTATGGTTCACGATGGCGGTCCCGAAGGCAGCAAAGGGACATGGGGAGCCACTCAGCTCAGCGAGGGCTTGATTTGCCCGTCGCATCCAGTGCGCCCGAGTCGTCAAGGGCACGCCGTTGATGGATAGCGTTGGGTCTGCGATCACCGGTCCTCGTGTGTGCGCGACAACCCCGGACAGCAGGGTAAAAACGGGAATGAGCCAATACATGGTGATTGCCGTGAAGAGGACAGCATGAACCAGGGTTTGGGTGAGGGCAAAAATATGATTCGGTATCGTAGAGGAACCCGGGATGGTTTTGCTTCCCCTCATTTGAGATTGATATCGTGATAATATCCTGATAATCCGTTGATAAGCCCCCGGCCGACACGGCCGCGCCAGTCGTGTTACTATCAGGGTATGGAAAGCCGGGCAAGAAGATAAAAGACCACACTGGAGGCCGCTGGATCACGATCCTCTGCCGCTGAGCGTGAGTGGTACAGATTGTGATCATGTTGGACGAAACTTCTTTTGCGGTGACTGTGTTCCCACGCTCGGTGGACGAGAAATACAACGTAAGACTGTGTCCTAGGTTGCCAAGGGCGCACTGACTCGAGCAGTTTGGAGCGACGGTGACCGGCATCGACCTCAATGACATCTCTGGTGGGTCAGCCTCTTGGCCTGGGAGAAGTCTTCTGCTAATGATGGTAGATGACGATGTGGATCGTCTGAAGGCGGCCGTCTGGCGCCACAAAGTCATCATCGTGAAGGGTCAACACCACTTGGATCCCAAGAAACAGTGGGAGCTGGTGACCAAGTTGGATCCCCGTGCGACGGACGGCCACAGCCATGGGAATCTCCCTGCCTTCCGGGCCAGAGGGGGACTGCTCGCCGTAGGTACATTCTGCTGAAGAATGATCAACTCGCATACTTACGAAGAGGATTAGCAAGGTCGCGAGGTCCTGGGCATTCCCGGCGCCGAGAACGTGCGCTTGATTGGCAAAGGCTACCAGGGCGACGATCACTTCGGCATCAAAAACCATACCGTCGATCGTGGGCTCAGCAATGACTTCCACGCCGTCCCCCCGTCGCTCGCGGACTTCGAACGGGGCCTCACGCGCTTTCAGCGGTGGCACATTGATGCGCCGCTGTATGGCAAAGATCCGGCGTGGTTTACCACCCTGCGATGTGTGAAGCTGCCGGATGGACCCTCGGTCACCATTGACTGGGCGGATGGATCCGGCATGACGATGACCTCGCCTCCGGGGCGCACGGCCTTCTTTAGCACGTCGCAGCTGTACAGCCTGTTGAATCCGCAGGAACAGCAGCTGGTGGATCACAGCTGGGTGGAATATGCGCCCTATCCCTACAAGTGGATCGAGCGCTGCAAGGGGAATTCGACCGGGCTGGGGCTGGCCGAGGGAGGCGAACGGCTGACGATGGAGGAGCTGGGGGAGTATGATGCAGATGCTGTGAAGACGGTCAGTCTTTTGACGTCGATGGTTTATTCCGAACTAACGATATACAGTACCCCATGGTGTGGGTGAATCCTCTGACGGGGAAAAGGCCTTCCAGGTCCATGGCATCTGCGCCCGCAAACTGTTCTTGCGTCGCTCCCCGACAGAGACTCCTCGAGTAGTCGAAGATATCGCTGAGATCCGCCGGTTTATTCTCGGCATTCAGAACCGTATCCTGCGACCTGAGTATATTTTGCTGGCTCCGGCGCAAAGGCGACATGATCATCTGGGACAACTACGGCTCTTCCACTCGGCGGTGGATTACCCCATTTCCTATGGCTCCCGGTCGATGCATCAGGCGAATATTGGAGGGAGTATTGGACCCAAGGGGCCTATCCCGATTGTGGTGTAGAATTAGTCTGCAACTGCAAGTTAATGGTTATGTATCATCAGGTTGTCGTGTCACCGTAGCCGATGTCGATGTATACAGTTGGGTAGATCGCAGATCAATAGATCGGATCGATCAACACCATGGCCTGTTTCTATTCTCGAATCCCCTCCTGCATGTAGTCGTCTGTACTCCGGAACCATCATGTAGATAGGCAGAATTCACCTCATCTGGAGCCTGATTTCTTTACTGCCGGATCCCGCCGACATATTCTATGTCGGCACCAGAGATAGTACTCCCTTCCTGTATTAACCTCGATGTGTATTACAAATCATAATGTATTGTATAATCGCTTATCTATGTCCTGTCTATGGTCCCTCTACTCTGTATGTACTTCCTGCTTCCTCTTTAATAGCCATACCTAGTATCCCCCTAATTACTAGCTGCATTAGCCACCGTCGCCTAAGTAAGACAACTAAAAACCTTCTATTACACCGAGGGGATGACTGGAACTACCTCATTCTCAGCCACCCTGGCTGGCCAGATCATCCACGTCACCGTGATCGACGCCTTCAACGCCATGGCCAGTCCGGTTTCCTTCGCCATGCCGCCGGCCGTCATGGCCCCCAGCACCAACGCGAGAAATGCCCCGAGACGGCGATTGCGCTTCGGATTGGCACTCCATGGCCGCTGATACACTTTGGGGTCGAGAAACAGGTCACACACCAGGGTGGTCAACACGACCGTCGGGATCTCCGTAAACGCCAGGAACCGTGACGCCACCACCTGTCCGGCCGCTTGGAAGGAGATCAGCGCGATGGTCAGGATCTGCGACCACTCGATCGGGGCCCCTTGGTTGGTGATGGTTCGGACCGCGCCATGGTGCACCAGGAGCGCGGCAGCTAACAGGAAGATGGTCTGGATGCCCGCCGAGGCGATCAGGGTCACTCGGTATAACGGGCCCATCCAGCGGGAGCCGTAGACGAAGAAGACCGTGCCGACGATGAAGGCTCCCACCGCGACCAGGGCTTTCTCCAGAGTAGCTCCGGATGATCGGGTTTGCCTGCCACCCCGAGCGCCACAAAGATCATGTTCCCTGTGTGACACTGCGTTTAGCCGGGCACTTCTCATCTGTCCGTAGGCAGGGCACCGACCTGTCTGCATATTGGCAAAGCTCCCCCAGGCATTGAATGACAGTCCATCGATTAGCCCGCTGATAAACCCACCCACGATCAACAGGATGTCCGTCCATTTGGTATCGATGAGAGAGAAGAGGTATCGAGGGATGGGGCCGCGGTCGACGAAGGATGCGTCTGCGTCTTTAGGGGGATCATCGGTGATGTCGGTTGTTCGACCCGTCAAACTCGGCTTGTCTGCATCACTTGGCTCTGAGTACATGGCGATGGCCTCAGGTGCGATTTGAATGTCGTCTAGGCTTCTTTCGAAGTCATCAAAGCTCCTACCCAGTTTCGCACTGTGACAATGCAAGTCGGGACTTGTAATTGTGCCCGTTTATGGCATGCCAGAGAGGAAGGAGTCCCATCCTTCAAGTCAGTCGGTACCTTGCGTATTTCAAGGTCGCCTGTCGCCCATTCTTGAGACTTCATGCGAGACCTCACCCGGTTGAGAGTATGTGACGATGGCTGCCGATGACCCAGCGGTCCCCAGTGGCAGTGTTCCGGCGCAGATCATTTAGGCCAACGACCTTTGTGTCAAACAAAGGCCTCGTGCTCTCAAACTCCTATAATATGCGCCGGTCGACTTGTGATAGGATCAGCATATCGCAATCCAATGGTGTGAAGGGTGGACCTCCTGACGATCAGAGTCCCACGTTGATCTCCGACGTCTCCCTGTCCTGTGGTTTATATCGCCCACGGAGCTCTTATTCTATCATGGTTCGATATCAATCCGGGTTCAGAGTGGGCCGGGCCTTCATATGAAAGCTTCTGTTTCTTGCTTCTCGGACGCCAAGGACCGAGGTGAGGACTTGATATCATCAGAATGACCTACTGTACATATCTGCATAATTTCCTATTCAGTTCGTTAGATGATGTATTGGGAGAAATTGAATGAAGGCGTGAATGGAACGAGTATATCAAATACGACCTGGACAAAGATATCCGGGAGACTTCCAACCAGGAATTGAACTTCTATGCTTGATGTAATATCTATAATTCTATCTCCAGGCCTATCTTTTTCAAGTGTCGTGAGACATTTTCTGTCTCGCCCGGATCCTACCCCCAAAGATATAGAGGACTATGGGCATGGGAATGAGACAGACACTGATGCAGCCCAACAGAGTACACGCCCATTCCACCCCAAGGGCATCGAACTGGATACGGTCAGTATATTTGCTATTGCTCGTGGCCAGTCAGGAACTCATACCATCTGCGTTGCGAAAAGTGGGAACGTAGCTCCCATGATTGACCGAAGAAAAGTATGCGCTGCGATAGCAGAGGCGGCTCTAATGTTTGTTAACACATGTCAAAATCGTATAAACCTGTGGCGATTTACTTACCTCTCTCTCCGAGCCTCGGAAACGTATGCAATAGAGGGCAGGAACATCGACAACAGTCCAAATCCAGTCAATAGCCCCGATGCCGTAGGCAGCATCCAGTGATTACTTGCCTTGTATCCCGTCCATCCCAGCCAGAAGAGCCCCCCTGCAAAGGCAGCCGACCCCGGGATAGCCATGACGAGCAACCACTCGGGCACCAACACCCCGTCGTTCTCCTTGATCCTCCGTCCGAGGGTCGGTGCACCTATGAACATGGCAAGTCCGGCCAACAGTTGACCGACCACCACGCCGATAAAGGGAAGCCCGCCGACTCCACTGTTCATACCATGGAGACCCTGGAAGATGATGGGGTAGGCGGTAAGAAAGAGGTAGAGCAGGCCGTAGACGAAGGCGCCGAACACACACATACATAGCACGATCGGGTCGAGGGCTAGCATCTTCATTGGAGTCGCTAGGTAATCATGCAGGATCTCTTTGAAGGTGAGATCAGCTTCTTCGTGACGGGCTCGGAGGAGAAAGTCTCCAGATTCTCGACGAAGTTTCTTTGCTTTCTCAACTAGTAGGACCGGTACGTATGACTCGTGAAGAAACAGGAGCAGCGAGGCAAAGGATGCGGCGCCGAGAATACCGGCGATATAATGAGTCCATCGCCATCCGAGATCCTCATTCATGACAGTAAATCCCCCGATAACCGGGGCTAAAAGTGGACCAGAAAATACCATCAGACAGAATCCGACCATTCCGATGCCCCGGATCTGTGGGCTTAGGATGTCGGAGTAAACGGCGCCAGAGAGAGTGAGGGGACAGGCGCCAAAGAATCCGGCAAAGTAGCGACAGATAAAAATGGACTGGACGTCTTTTGATACCGCAGTGGCGAACGTGAAGACTGTAAACCCAAACATGCCGATGACAACGGGGATTCGACGTCCTTTCAGTTCGGAAAAGGGTGCCCATACTAATGGACCTGTCGCGAATCCCAGAACGTACAGTGAGACACCCAAAGTACCTACTTCTCTGGATATGCCGTAGAGAGGCATGAGTGATGGTATGATAACGGAGAAGATGCTACTAGTCATTGCGGCGATCATGGTGGCCAAGGCGAGGAGGACGGTGGTGTATATCCTGAGGTCAATCAGCTCCAGCACTCCACGAGACACCTTGAATGCCATACTTCTTTCCAACCGGCCAGTTCTGTGGATCGAAATCGTCATTGATTCCCTCCAGCTCGACTAGCTTCGGCTTTGCAGTCGTGTTCTCTTGATAGGCACTCATTTTGTCGGGTAAAACGTCCAGTCCGACGGGTTTGGCTGTTTGTTGTTCATCATAAGTCTTGTGCGACTGATCGTCGTTATCATCTAGAAATTCCTTGCAGTCAATATATGAAATATGTGTTGATGGACTATGGATTCTCATACGATTTCCCTGGCGATCCATGTTGCCGCCACGTCCTCTTGCTGCAGATTGGCTGTGCCCGGGTTACCATCGCCGGACTTTATGAGTTGGAATGTCTTTTCTTTCCACTCACCAAGTACATCGTTGAGATTACCAACCATCGAAATGTACGTCAATGATGCCATGCGGGATCATATATAGATGCCGTTGGGTTATCACTAATCATTCCGACGCTTCCTCGGCAGGATCAGGCAGAGACAGCATACAAACACGGCCAGCCTATGAAGGAACGGGAGAGCTTCTCGGATCCATAGAATTGAGCATACTATCCGTCACTAATTCCTTGGAACAGTGCCAAGCCCTGATCACTCATCAGGTCCGAATGTATCTCCGCCGCCGCGGAATTGGGTATCCGGATTTGCCTGCTAAAGTAACGGGAAATATCTGGGGCCAGTTGATATTCTGGTAGTGATACCAGTCGCGTGAGAGAAGAAAGAGGAGTCACTTAAGCAATTAACAGTACAATTGGGGTGCATGTGCAGAAGGCAATATCTAGAGCCTTGGATGCATATACATGGCTATATACTCTAAATAGCAACCAACCAAGCCTAAGCAAGACTGAGCTCAAACGTAAAGTCAAACGGCTCTGTTTGCATCTGTACTG
The DNA here is from genome assembly GCA_039763685.1 of Aspergillus micronesiensis. NCBI lineage: Eukaryota > Fungi > Ascomycota > Eurotiomycetes > Eurotiales > Aspergillaceae > Aspergillus > Aspergillus micronesiensis. Next base: position 60,028 of record JASHHO010000042.1, on the reverse strand, counting down.
CTCGAACGGCGTAGGACCCACCGTCGCCGATCCCAATCCGTGCGTGTCGTAGTCGATGTGGAGGATGGTCTTGTTCAGGGGGTTCAGGTCGAAGGGATGCTTCGCATCATTCAGGTCGAAGGGCATGTAGCGTCCAGCCGTGAAGCTAAACGACGCATTCTCACCCACACGACGCACGTCCAACGTCACCTCCCCGTTGGACACCTGGAGCCATCGCAGGTCCTCGCGGTTGCCGTTCTCCTGCGGGTAGTCGTAGTGTGTGAACAGGTCGTCGACGGTCGACTCATACTCACCAAAGCGACAGGCCTGCTTCGAGTCCTTGTAGTTCTCTCCAGGACCGCGGCCGAACCAGCTCACCTCGCTGAATTCCTGCGGCATGGTAGCCATCAGTCCGATGCGACCGACCGTGGAGGGCGTGTTCTTGCCGACGAACTCGCCGCGGGCCTGCACGCGGATCGCATCCTCTGCGGACACGGTGTAGATCAGGTCGGCCTCGACTCCCCATTCCAGCACCATCGGGGCGACGCGGACCTTGAAGTGGACCGTCACTTCGCCGTCCGACTCTGCCCAGGTCACATCCCGAACCTGCGTGTGCATCATGCCGAGCTTAGCTTCATCCCATTCAACTCCATCGCCGGCGCTGGCCTCGTCGTTCTGGGTCATCGCGCGGTAGAAGTAGAGTTCCGGCCCCTGCTGGAAGAGGCTCACACCATCAACGTCCCATGTGACGTTGCCCTGGAGCAGGTCGAAACCGAAGTTCGTTCCACCGGTCGTGACGTTGAGCTTCGTTCTGTCCTGGGTGACTTGGAGACCGGCCTGACGGCTGAGAGGGGAGACAGAACGCTCAATAGAAGCAGTCGACCGATTCGCCGTGGCTCCTGTGAGATGAAGCTGGTCCCAGGCAACAATGTGGCCCTGCTCGGCCCAGTTCGTGTCTTCCTTCAGCTCGAACTCGATCGTGAGCCAGGCTTCCTGGGACACATTGTCCACCGGCAGATCCACGGTGCGGTTCTCTCCAGCTGGCACTCGGGGCAGGGTCAGTTCAGTACGGTTGGTAGTGCGTCCATCATACACAACATGCCAGAAAGCGTTCAGTCGGCTCAGATCCACAAAGCCATAGTGATTGGTGACAACCATCTGGCTGGAGTCCTCCGTCAACTGTACACTGACGGGCTGGATGATCTTAGCGTACTCCAGCAGACTGGGCATCGGGTGTGGTCGGACAGCGTGAGACCATCCATGATGAAGTCGGCATCGTTGGGCTCATCCCCAAAATCACCACCGTAAGCGTAGTATTCCAGATCGCCTTCCCTCTTCAGGAGACCGTGGTTGTTCCACTCCCACACGAGACCTCCCTGAGACAGAGGGTGGGATCGGAACAGGGCCACATATTCTTGCAGTCCACCGGGACCGTTGCCCATCGCACTGCATTTGTTAGCCCGTGATTCATACAGCATCTGATCATCTTCGCGAGGGGAAACCTACTGCGCATATTCGCAAAGAACCAAAGGCTTGTCCGTGTGGTTCCCCATGTGTTCGATCATCGTCTGAGGAGACGAATACATATGGCTGTAGACATCAGCCGACTCCGCCTCGCGGTCCTGTTCGTAGTGGATGATGCGCGAGGGATCTCGCTCCTTAATCCACTTGTACATGGCCGCCTGGTTCTGCCCGTAGAAGCATTCATTGCCGAGGGACCAGATAATGACAGATGCATGGTTCTTGAATCGCTCGACAAGCTGCTTTGCCCGATCCAGATACGCATGCGTCCACTCGGGGTTGTCGGACAACCAGCTCGCGGCCTCTTCTTCAGTCTCTTCGATGTTCCCAAATCCGTGGCATTCAATGTCGGCCTCGGTGATCACGTAGAAGCCCAGCTCATCGGCGACGTCGAAGAAGGCAGGATGCGGGGGCTGATGGGCCGTGCGGATGGTGTTGATATTGGAGCGCTTCATCCGAATCAAGTCCGCGCGCATCGCCTCGTAAGGGACTGTCCGGCCCGAGAGATGGTGGTGCTCGTGGCGATTGACACCATAGATGATGATGGGCTTGCCGTTCACGAGGAAGTTCGAGCCACTCATTTCGACGCGTCGGAAGCCCACCTTCTGGCTGTGCGTCCGGCCATTGAACTCGATCAGGATTGTGTACAGGTTCGGGGTTTCTGCAGACCAGAGGTGCAAATCGTCACCCTCGACCTTCTTGGTATAGCGATCCGAGGATGACCCAGACCAAGTGTCGAAGACATCGCCATTGGGCGAGAGGACCTTGATGCTCATCTCCCCTTCTTCACCCTGAATCGTGACATTGGCTTTGAGGGTACCGCTCTCCAGACTCTCATCAAGCTCAGGTTGAATCTCAAAGTCCGTGATAGCGGACTCAGGGAACGGCACAAGGTAGACGTCGCGGAAGATTCCCGATAGCCACCACTGGTCCTGGTCTTCCATGTAGGAGCCGTCAGACCACTGGTAGACGCGAGTTGCAAGGGTATTGGTTTCATTAGACGATAGATATTCAGTAATGTCGAATTCACTCGGGTTTCGGCTGCCCTGACTGTAGCCGACTTCCTCCCCGTTGACATAGACGTGGAACGCGCTGTCCACTCCCTCGTAACGAAGACGGATCTGCTGTCCATCCCAGTCCGAGGGAACCTCAAACTCACGCCAGTATGACCCGGTAGGGTTCACGTATGAGACGTTCGGTGGGGTGACAGGGAAGGGGTAGTCGATGTTGGTGTAGTGTGGGCGGCCATACCCTTGCATCTGCCAGACACCAGGCACGATAATATCGTCCCAGTCATTGGTGTTGGAATCCCAAGAGGGGGCTTCGAATGGGGTCGGATCGTAGTGGAACTTCCATGTGCCGTTCAGACTGTGGAAGTAGCTCTCCTCACGGTCGAACGTCAGAGCCGATTGCTCATTGGGATACACGTAGAAGTGCGCTCGAGGAGCCAATGTGTTGCGGTGAAGCACATTCAGGTTGGACCAATCAGGCAGAGCGCCCGGCCAGGTCGCAAGGGAGGCCATGAAGAAGGTTGCCAAGTTACCCTGTTGGTGTAGATGCAACAGGTGGCCGCGATCTGCTGGTTATATATCCCTTGTATGGCCCCCGCGGAGGGACATCTTATTGTGACTGACATACGCCAAGTCCTAGGCCTCAGAATGATGCTGATGCTCCTGTCTCCTCTCTCGCCAAGAGCCATAGGATCGAGGGCCACATTCTAAACCACGGAATACTACTCTATCAGGCAGATGCTGGGGCGCAGTGGGCACTGGCATGGCCCCAACTCCCACTACGCATCGACGGAGTCTCTTGGCACGTCTCCCAACCATGCTGCGACGCAAGGAGTTACTCCGGAGGAATTCGGCTTCCCCGCAATGGGGTGATATTTCTCTCGAGAACCTGGTCGATCGCGGGGCGGATGCTTCTCCTGATTTAGCCGATTGGGTCCAGGAATTCATGAGACTAGGGAGCATCGCTGTTCGGAAGAAAGATGCCCGTTGTCTCCTTGATCTGATGATCAACGTCATGTTCAGGTACTTGGCGGAAGATGAGCGCTCGAACCCTGTAGACAGTCGGGAGAATTATACTTCTAAGCTCTTCGTGTGCGACCATGAGTCGGGAGGGCCTGGACAATGCCTCATCCGCCATGGAAACGGTTTATAGAACCATGTTTACCAGCCAACCGGCCTTCCGACCTCATAGAAGAGGATCGATTACGTTCAGCCACAAAATCATCTTGGAGCCAACCGCGCTTTCTTGTTTGTGTGCCATCAGGTGGGGAGTCTGAGTTACTATACTGAGACCGGGCATATCGCCGAGGACCAGGAAGGAAATATGACGCTGTGGGGAGACTGAACTTAATAATGCCGATTGTGGTCCCTGCATGTCCATGACTCGGCACAACGTGATCTAGGAAGCAAAGGCCATCACTTATGATGCACCAATCTCTTGGGCTCGGGAGTTGTACACGGGTATGGGGTGTGCATGTCGACCTAAGATTTGGAAAGGCTATCACTGTTTGAAGTAGTGTTCGTTGAACCCGTCACTTATAGAGCATTCATGTCTTGGATGTCTCCGTGTGGGTATCTCAGGAGCCCATTGTGATGGTCGCCCCATGGGGTTGACATAGTTCTACAACACTCTGCGAAAGAATCTTCGGGGACAATTATTGCTTTTCGGGCCGAATGGAATTGAAACCAACTTGCCTTTTGGGTAGGAGCTTGCTGTCCACCGTAACCCGCGGTTATTTCCCCACACTGGAGAAGTTGATCTTTCGAGACAAGATCGTCCCCCAGACCCGACATTTACCCGAAGTTACCTTGATCCTCCTTAGTGAGCTCGGTGCATCGAGTAGAAGGAAACCGGCATCATATTATTGTCTCGAGTAGACATTCTCTCTCTCCTTAAATTTCTTGAATGCCACCCTGATACAGCTCGACCCCTTGGCCAAAAGTCGTCAGGTCAGCCACGCGCCCCGATCCCAACGACCTTTATTTTGCATAACACTACTCACCGTAGAAGTTTGTGTTGAGGCACATAGTGAAGAGCTGATTTTGTAGTTCTCTCTGCCACACTGCAGATGATAAGGGTTGAAACATGCACGCCGTGAAACTGTCAAAGCCTCTGTTTGCCGGAGCCATTGAGCTTTTTACGAACGTGCATATGCGCAAAAAGGCGATCCTGTATCCGCGCAGGTATGATGACAGTGTCGTCACTGGTATGCTGTGGAGGAAGCTACATGCTGCAGTATGCGGGGTAACGTGCGTTGTCAGATGAGGGGCAACACAGCCCTACATCCGTCTGAGCCCCCAACTTCATGAATATCTCAGTAGGATGAAAAAGTCTCTTCACTTGCTTATGGAGGGCAGAAGGAAGGGGTATGCTACCTCCTGAGTCTCGCAGGGGCCTGTAAGGGATGGTACAAAGTGACTTGGGAAGTGAACATGTTCGTAGACATCTACCACGATGCTTACCTTCCTATCTCTCGAAAGAAATGAAATACTGCAAATCATCAATTGCCCAGCCGGTTGCTCCAAGAAATTGACTGTTCTATGATGCACAATTCTCTGGAACTCACTGCTGTATTGCCCAACACCGCGTGGGAATTAGTATTGTGCAACACATCTCTGATATCCCACCACATGAAGCTGTGGTTTACAGCCTATTTCGAGAGGGTATGCGGATAAAATGGGCGATTTTGCCTGAAGGCTGTCCAAAATCCCCGCAAGCCTAGAGCCGATGGTAGATAATTGCAATACCTCCCTTGTCGTGGAAGCAATTCTCATCGCCTTGTTGACACTCACTTCCTCAAAGATTAACCTCAATAGTAGACGCCTTTTGGAATACACTCCTACATTGACATGTCCTCAATCGCGGAATATACCTTCCAAGATGCCATATCTGCAGTAAAATCTGGTCAGCCCTTGACCGAGGCCACCTATACCCTCTTATCTCACCTCACAAAGGAAGAGTGCCTGTTCCTTCTCGATGGTGATGTTGACTTCTGGCCTGGGATACGTTCCATCCTGGTTGATCGCTACAATCGGACCCCCTATGTCCATGGTGCCATCCCACGACTGCAGATTCCGGGCATCCGGTTCACCGATGGCCCTCGAGGAATAGTCATGGGAAACTCGACTGCATTTCCGGTGTCCATGGCCCGGGCGCCACATGGGACGTCGAGCTTGAGCGCCGGGTAGGCAACGCCATTGGCCTGGAGGCTAAAGCACAGGGCGCAAACTACTTTGCGGGGGTCTGCGTGAATCTCCCACGTCACCCGGCATGGGGTCGCATCCAGGAGACCTATGGCGAAGACCCTCTCATCCTTGGTGAGTTCGGACTAGCCTTGACACAGAGCGTACAGAATCATGTGATGGCTTGTGTGAAGCACTATGCCTTGAACTCGATGGAGAACGCTCGGTTCCGGGTTGATGTGAACGTGGAAGAGTCGGTGCTGCATGAAGTATATCTAGCGCATTTCCGCCAGATTGTCGAGGGAGGCGTGGCAGCGGTGATGTCGGCGTATAATTCGGTGAACGGAGAATGGGCTGGGCAGAATCATCATCTTCTGACGGAGATCCTGCGCGATCAGTGGGGATTCGACGGCCTGGTGATGTCGGATTTCATTTTTGGCCTTCGGGACGCGAGGAAGTCAGTTGAAAATGGATTGGATATTGAAGCACCGTTCCGACAACAACGAGCGATGCACCTGTCCACGGCTGTCCAAAATGGTGCCCTTGACTGGAATACGATCGACAGATCATGCGAGCGAATATTGAGAAAGCAAATCGAATTTGCTATTCGCACGGAGACAAGTGCTCCTGAACCGGGGGTAGTGTTCTGTGACGAGCACCGTGCGCTTGCTCGAGAGGTTGCATCACGATCCATGGTTCTGCTGAAAAATGAACCGACCGATGGAAAACCTCTTCTTCCTCTTCAGGCCGCATCTCTCAAGCGAGTGGCTGTTGTTGGACGGCTCGCTGATATTGCCAACACCGGCGACAAAGGATCATCACAGGTGTTCCCTCCCAGTGTGGTGACCCCCTTGCAAGGCATTCGAGATGCACTCCCACAGGTTGAAGTTCGACATGCTGAGTCCATAGAGGATGCAACTCGTCTTGCATCGGAAGTCGACGCCGTGATCTGCATTGTGGGATACACCCACGAAGACGAGGGCGAGTACGTGATTCCTGCTCTGCAGGAAGATCCAGTTCTGGAGAAAGTCTTACCCCCTCCTCAAACCGATGAGGAGCGCGAATCCCTCGCCATCTTGGAAGGAAAAACGAAGCACGGTAGCGAAGGAGGTGTGACAGCAGGCGCTGGTGGCGATCGCACTTCTTTACGGCTCCGTCAGGAGGACGAGAGGCTGATCCAGGCAGTGCAAGCTCAGAACCCCCGCACCGTTGTGTCTATAGTTACAGCTGGGGCGGTGATTATGGAGTCATGGAGGGCCAAGGTTCCGGCTATACTGATGAGTTGGTATAGCGGATCGGAAGGAGGGCATGCGCTGGCGGATGTTCTTCTGGGCACGGTTGATGCTAGTGGACGACTTCCCTTCTCTATCCCTACAGATGAAAGCCATCTCCCATTCTTCGACATCGATGCGTCTCAAATCGACTATGATCGATGGTTCGGACAACACCTCCTCGATAAGCTCGGGGTGTTACCGGCCTTCCCCTTTGGATTTGGGCTCTCCTACACCACATTCATACTGCAAGAGATTCAAGCATGTCAACGGCAGAACGACCAGCTGCTCATCGAGGTTTCTGGAAAGAATACCGGGTGCGAGGTGGATGGCTTGTTGCGCAGGTATATGGCTTGGCCGGCGTCGATGACTTCCCTGCTCGTATGCTTCTGGGATTTAAGCCAGTATATCTGGAACCTGGGGAGCAAAAAGTAATCAAACTCAGTGCATCTCTCCGACCAGTTCAGCGATGGGAGGAGGGAGACTTCGTTTTCCGATCTACCGACATGGTGGTGGAGGTGGGTAAGTTCTCGGGAGATCCAGATGCCATCAGCACGTCAATTTCTCCAGAGGATGCGTGAGACGAGATGCTGCACAGACGTATATTACATACATGAAGGCAATTGAGATTAGACAAGTCAGACCTCTCCAGATACATCTTCGTATGTTACTACCCATAAGCTGGAGCCAGAGAGGGTGGAGCGTCGGCAGTCTACATCTTTGAAACGCCTACATGCATATCATAGGCCCGTACTTCCTCTCATGCTGCAGACTAAACTCCCTCGTCTCGCGTCATAAGAACCGGCACGAGAGACACTGCAACGATCTCGACTACAACCACTTGAGAACCACGCCTGAGCGGGGTAGTCTAGAAGTACAAATAAATACCTGCCGCTGGAATATCTGGGTATCAGACCGAGTCTATACGGGAGACCTAGATAACGCCACCGAGTCGAGACATTCTGGCCCTTGGCTTTTGCTGCGAGCACGACCGAGCTATTCGGAAGGTGATCAAGGTTCAAAATTCCACCAGATATTCCGTACTCCTCCACCACAGCAATATAGTCATGAAAATGCTCCCTGGCATTGTTTCTCCTATGTTGCGATGCAATGTCCGCTTGACGGTGTACTCCGTTACCCGCTGCAGAAAGACGTCCATCCGAACAATTGCGAGTACTCGCGGCGCACGCTTCACGCTCAATACCGGATCAAACATCCCTGCACTCGGCATTGGCACCTTCCAGGATGCCGAATCACAGGAGAATACAGTGGCGAGGGCGTTGCAGAAGGGTATGCGGCTTATCGACACCGCACGTGTTTACGACGTTGAGCAGCAGGTCGGCAGAGGTATCAAAAAGAGCGGTATCCCACGGAAGACATATTCCTTTGCACGAAGCTATGGTGTAATGACTATCACCCCGACGACGTGGAACGCGCACTCGATGATTCTCTGAGGGATCTGGATACTTCCTACGTCGACCTCTTGCTCATGCACTACCCATGCACCTTTGCGAGAGGCCCGGACCGATTCCCCCGAGATGCAAGCGGAAGGATGATTCATGGAAAGACTACCTTTGTTGACACCTGGAGAGCCATGGAAACGGTCACAACGACGGGGAAGGCCAGGGCAATCGGGGTGTCCAACTTTAGTCAGGGTGAAATCGAGGCCATATTGGCAGGAGGCACCATGGTAAGTGTTCTTCCACGAGCATTCCGTGCCCTCAGATTCTTGTCAGATAACAATGCAATAGACTCCAGCCGTCCACCAGATGGAAGTCCACCCATACCTCCAACAGAAGAGTTTCAATCAATGGCTACAATCGAAGGGCATTCACGTGGTGCAGTTCAGTCCATTGGGCAACATGAATGACTTTTATCGTCAAACCGGCTGGGCAAAAGATATCGCCCATATGAAAAGGGTCATCGACCAGCCAGCTTTACAAGCGATCGCGGAGAAGTATGGCAAAAGCCCGGTGCAGGTCGTTCTTGCGTGGGGCATCAACAGCGGCCGCTCGGTGATCCCCAAAAGTGTGGTCGACTGGCAGATCGAGCAGAATCTGGAAGCCGACTTTGAGCTGCAGCCGGAGGATATGAAGATCATCAGCACAATGGATGTGAAGGCGCGCTTCAATGACCCTAGTTTGGACTATGAATGGCGGCTGTATAGCGACTTGGACGGTATTGGTGGGACGGTTCGGGGACGGACTCACTGAGGTTTGCGAGTATGCAGCAAAGATTTGTGTCTTCTGAATGCAACCAATATGACCCTCTTCTCTCTATCCGAGGAGGAGGAAACAAGTGACGTCAGAACGGGCGCCTATTTTTCCCCCTTGGGAAGATGCCTCGAGACGAGGCGACATTGCCCCGACACGATGCAACCCCCGCATCTCCCCCCTGACAAGAAGTAGTTGTACCCCCAATCCTCGCCCCGAGACGGGCAGAAAGCATTCTCCTTCCAGTAGAGACAAGTCTGATCACCTCGTCGTCACGATTGCACTGCCGGGCAACATGGTAGCAGGCACCCCAGTTCGACTGTCTCGCAATCGAAAGTCTCGAGGCCGAGGATTGCGCACGACTCGGGGGTGGTAAGATTCACAATGGACTCAAACACCTGGGACCAGGCTGATACTGGCAATTCAGCTTGACCTGTCGGAAAAGACACATCAAGTGCGATGAAGCGAAACCAATATGCGGCCCGTGCATGAAGAATGGGAAGCATTGTGACTATGCTGCTTCATCCACCCGGACAAGCTCCGTGGCAGTAGACACGCCGTGTAGTCCTTCAACACCGCAGTGTGCTCAACCGCAAAGACCCCAAGATTCTCAGTCTGCAGAAAGCGCACCAATCGACCAATTTTCCAATGCGGATCAGGAGCATGAGACCAACCATCTTGTCGCCCACCAGGATGTATCCCCCCCGCAACCACACGCAGACCATTTACAGATTCTACCCCTCCCACCATAGCCCGGTCACGGCCCGGAGCAACCCTATCTCACCTCCCCGTGGGTCATATACTACACCTCATTCAGTCAGCTCGGCCTCCCTTCCTTCTCCGCAACCAACCGTGAACGCTGCCGCCGGCCGCTGGTTCGGCCTTCTAGTGAGCGATGCCGCGAGGGAGAGCTCACGGTTATCGACCACTGTCATTGGGTACAATTACGAGTACGGGGACGCTCGAGACGACACTGCTCTTCCCCTTAGCTCATTACAACGTGCCACGCAGGTCCTGGACTACGATCAAACATGCAGTGGCCTGTCAAGCGAGGCGTTCGAGTGTAGCAGCGCCGAACTCAGTGGTCTGGGCAGTGCTCAGCGAGAGGAGCGTCTCTGGAAAGCACAGGAACCTATCGAGCTTCTTTCGCGAGAAGCAGTGCTGTTTGAGAACTTTATCCAGCGAGTAAGCCAATCGGTATGCACTGAGGCTGCTCTCTAAATCGCATCTAGCTCTGATCATCTCTCGATAGATTGACCTTTTCGACCCGACCAGCCAATTCTCCAACTTTGTTCCCCACCTGGCTGTGAGTGCTTTAGTACCGTCAAAGTGAATCCAGTGAAATTGGTCCGGCTGATTTTCCTCCATCTCCAGATACGCAATGCTGGTTTGATGAACGCTATTCTTGCCCTCTCCTGCCGGCATCTTGCACTCAATCCTCGGCTGCAAAGCAATGAACAACTGGACACAGAAGCTGGTCTTCAATACTACTACCAAACCCTCCACTACGTCCAAAAGGCCATGCAATACCCCAGCTATAAGACGAGCCTAGAGCTTCTCGCCACCACTCTAATCATCTCAACATATGAGATGCTTGACAATTCCTCCAATGACTGGGAACGGCACCTCGAAGGTGTCTTCCTCATCCAGCGGTCACAAGTCATCCATGGCGAGTCGGGAGGCCTCCAAGCGGCAGTCTGGTGGGCATGGCTCTGCCAGGATATATGGGCCGCATTCCGCGAGAAGCGCAGGACGTTGACCTTTTGGGTCCCACAGAGGCCGTTGGACTGTCTGACTCCGCATGAGTTGGCTGCACGATCCATATATATCACTGCCAAGGTAGTCAATTTTTGCTCCCGTGAATCGCAAAATCCAAAGAGGGGTATCCAGGTAGTAATGGACAAAGCCAGACAGCTTCACGCCATGTTGGATGACTGGCAACGGCATCTTACTATTGAGTTTTCTCCTTTGCCCTGTATTTCGGATGGCTACACACTTGCGTTCCAACCGAAGTATATTCGACCGCCTGCATTTGGTGAGCCTGGACTATTCGTGACATTATATGAATCTGCTAATATCGTACAGCGGTTGCTCTTCAATTCCATTGTGCCTCGCAAATTTTGTTACTTTCCCACGAGCCTAGCCTTGGTGGGTTCAGTGAATATTCTCAACGAGCTATCACTATGAAGCGATGTGTCGAGACGATATGTGGGATCGCAATGACATTAAAGGATGAACCGTCCAGCTTGATGTCATCTCAAGCGTTATTCATCGGTACGTGGTCAACCGGGCTAGTGGGAACATATAGATCTAACAATGCTGTAGCTGGGATGGTGACTCAGGGGAAGGGGACGCGTGAAGCTATCTTGGAATTATTAGAACAATGTCGCCAGCGAACTGGCTGGCCAATTAAAGGTTTGGGTGATGACCTGCAGCTACTATGGGGCATACATGAGCCTTCTTGGCCTTCAGATTTGATGGCATCTTTATTTAGTGCTTAGAACAACGCCGGAACAACACCGTATGGTGATATATCTACCCTCGACCTGCCCTCTGCTTCCAGTGTCTACTTCCGTTCACATGTCTGGTGACCGCCACTTTCCGTATCTCTCCTCATCAGGGGTCCTCAATCCTTGGGCAATGGCTTATGTTACGGTTATATTAAAGGTGGCAGATTAGCTCCAGCGGCGATTACAAGACGTCACAGCGCTATATGAAAGCCGTGGCGTCTCACTATCCCACCACTAAATCCCCAGCAATGCTCCCTTAACATGACGACCCAACTGGATCTTCCACAGGCGGTGCTCATTCAAAGCGAACATTTGCCCCTGTGGGCCAAAACAGAAGTTCGCAACACCGCCCTCCACCAGAATGCGCCCGACCAGAACTCCACCGGGGGACCAGACATTGATTCCATCGCCGCAGCCGCTGTATACATTGCCTTCCATGTCGCATTTGATGCCGTCTGGGATTCCTACATCCGCCATGGCAAAGAGCCGGCGATTGGCGAGAAACGGTTCACTGTCATATATGACAACGTCGAATGCATAACTGGGCTCGGTCATCATTCAGATAGGGCACTCTGCGTCAAGGCTCAAGAGAATGAAACATACATCGAAGAGACTCTCGAATCGTCCGTGCTGCCGTCCCCGTGCATCCAATCCGTATCAGTGATGTAGACGATCGTTTCATCCGGCGAGAAGCAGATTCCGTTTGGTCTACCGAAGCCATCGGCCATGGCTCGAATGTTGCCAGTCTCTGGATTCCATCGGTACACCTGGCTGGGCAGGCGAGGAGAGGCCGGTAACCCTGTTCGTAGCCGTAGGTCGGATCGGTGAACCAAATTGATTTGTCCCGACTGACCACGACATCGTTGACTGAGTTGAAAGGGCGACCATAGAACGAGGTAATCAGAGGCTTGGATGTGTATGGAGCGGTGGCTGACAGGAGATACAATCCGCTGGGCTTGGTCAATGAGCCCTGAGCACAGATCAAGACGTTCTGATCCCCATAGTTGACCCCTCCATTAGCCATGGGTATGGCAGTGGTAATTTCGTGGCATCTGACCGGCTGCTCGCTGATATCGAGGCGAGTGATGTGAACGATTGGTTTATTATCAGGGCCAATGCACCGGTTGCTCGTCACCCAGACTTGATCGGTGGCAGGCATGTAGACGCCGGCTTCATGCGCAAACGGATAGGTCTCATTCTCGGCGAGAAGTTGTATTGTGGGGTGGTCGCCGAGGATAGCGTTGAACCTTTCATCATGAGAGTAGAATGTCTCGACCTCCGACGCCATGATGTGCTGGGATGATGTCGGGAGAAGAATGTTCAGGGTGATGCTTGGGGAGAAGAATGTGCACTGGACTTCCCCGCGATGGACTCGTCTCGAGGCATTCACCCGTAACCCGAGTATAAAACAGCCCGTCATTCACGATGTAAACACCGCGAACTGCTCACATCACCGGTGTTTCAAGGATCAGATCTTTTGACCATGCATAATGTCGTGGAGAGACACCAACGTCCACAACCGCATTCTGCATGATGCCGAATCCAGGCAATACGGTGTCATCGCCGCCATCGCATACAACATTGAACAAATATTGGCCTAGTACGAGCAGCAGAGAAAGCTAGATCGCCCCTCATTCTCCAATTTTCTTCCCTGAGCCATCGAAGCCACCGATGGGCTGCTTGTGCGCACGGCAGCCGAAGCGATCAAACGCGTCAGTGTACCCATCAGTATTCACCTGGATCACGCGCAATCCGAAGATATCATCAGGCGGGCCGCAGATACTCTTCCCTTTGACAGTATCATGGTTGATATGTCACACTACGAAAAGGAAACCAACCTAAGCAAGACACGGAGTTGGTGGAGTACTGCAATCAACGCCAAATTGCTACCGAAGCCGAACACGGCCGTATCGAAGGGGGCGAGGACTGCGCCATGGACACTGCCGGTTGAAAGCGTGTATGACCACGCAGGATGAACTGGAGGATTTTATCAGTGCCGGGGTCGACACTCTGGCTCCAGCATTTGGCAATGTGCATGGGGAGTATGGCCCACAGGGTCCGAATTTGGATTTTGAGAGGTATGAGAGCTGCGACTAAAACCTGTGCGTACCGTCAAAGCTAACGATACCTTTCGCAGATTTGAGAACATTCGGTCTCATACTCAAGAGAGAGTCCGCCTGGCCGTCCATGGCACCAATAGATTCGCTCCAGAGCTGGTGCACCGGTGTGTGGCAGCCGGGGCCACCAAGATCAATGTCAACCGCCTCGTCTTGGATGGTTACTACGACCATTTGCAGGAGAACGTTTGTGGAACGTCGCACACCGTACTCATTGAGGAAGGCATTCAAAAGGTAGTTGAACCAACCGTCAAGTGGATGGAGATTTGTGGTTCTGCCGACAAAGCATAGATAATGATAAGAATGATGCTTCCGGTTTCTACTCGGTCTACAATACAAATGGAATGCCTACATGATATTCCGATTATGATTCTGCGCTCTGAAAATCAATGATCATAAAGCTCTCCATAAGAAATGTATGGGGAACAAGCAATAATGGCTTTGAATGATCGCATGGGAACAGACCCACCCCCCTTCTTACTGCAAGTTACTATACATCCCCCCATCTGCCAAGAGTCCTGATGCGTTCACGTATCGACTCATCTGCTCGCAGGCCAAGAACACTGCCGGGCCTGCCATGTCTTCCGGATTTCCAATCCGACCGAGGGGAATGCGAGCCTCGAGAGCCGCCTTCTTGGTTGGATTCTTCATGTCATGGTCGGCTAACTGTGTGTTGATGGTTCCAGGAGCAGGGCATTGCATCGGATGTTATGTTTCCCGAGGGCGATTGCCATGGACTGCATCATGGACAAGATGGCAGCTTTGGTGGGCGTATAATGGGTTTGTAAACCGCCACCCACCAAGGCACTGACGGAGGAAATCCCAATGATTGACCCTCCACGGCCTTGATTCACCATTTCTCGGGCCGCTGCCTGGCACGCGTAAAAAGTTCCTTTTATATTGACGTCGATGCTATGATCGAGAAGTGCGGGTTCGATTCTTTGGTGATATGAGAATGCGTCATGGTTGTAGGGGGTCTAATCGAAACATACTTGAGCAGTTCCGCTTGTTTGAAAACGCCCGCGTTGGCTACAAAGATATCGAGTTGACCCCATTGATTGACGGTCTCTCCAACTAGCTTCTTGCTTTTTCGGGACTCGTGACATCGCCGGCAAGTTCGAAGATTTGACCTAACTTCCCGTCCTGTTTTTTCATGTCGGACACCTGCTGCAGCAGGCTGTGGCGGTGAGGCTCATCATTGGACAGACCCAAATGATTGACAGCGACATTGCAACCCTGACGAATGAATTCTAAAGTGATAGCTCGTCCAATGCCGGTTGTACCGCCGGTGATGGCAGCAGTCTTGCCTTTGAGTAGGTTCCACGCGGGTAAGGCCATTATCACAAGGCACTATGACAATGAGGTCAGAACTGGCGAAAAGCAGATTGAAAGAATGCCCCACGATTGAGGGCGGCGGCTCTTATCTGCTCTATTTAGTAATCGTTAGATTTCGTGTCGGGGATCTCGCCCCGAGCAGGGAGGGCGTCTCATGCTCGTCTCGAGGGCTCTGTCGATCACCGCGTTGAGGGCATCTTGCTCCACAACCACGGCTCAGTGATGATAGGAACGGCCATCGATTCAACGATGTCCCTGTACGTACCATGAATTGCTTATATTATACGTTACCAGCCAATAACGCCAGCTATTTAATGTGAACCTCTTTGGTACTTTCTATATTGCACGAGCTGCTGCTCAGTCATTTAAATAACAAGGAATCAAAGGCCCAATCATGTTAGCGGTCTCCATGGCCTCTTACCGCCCCAAAAAGGCAAGTCATTCGATTGTCGTCGTGATCAACTCAAGGATAATGCGAGCTCCAGCTGGTCTCATTCTCGGGAGGTCCAAATTGCTTCTGTCTGGCTTCATTGCGCATAATTGTATCCATAACAGAGGATGTCCATTATTTTTCCAGTCTAACAGAAGACATGGGGATATCTCTACAGCTGCAACCCTACCCTGCCTACCCAGAGTGTTGGAGGCCTGACTCGGCGGCTGATGAATCATTCTAAGGGAAGCATTTGCTTATGTAACTTTGAAGATAAAGGCATCCGGTGGGTTCAATTTGAGCATGCCGGTAGACTGGCCCCTTGCATTTGGCACATCCTTTCCTCTTCTTGCTAATCAGGGCATCGTTCGCATTTGAAGAGATGTACAAGATGATTCAGGCAGATTTAAATGCGCTTATTGAGTCCCATTGACAATTAATATGTGTTGGGGCCATTTGGTGCACTCGGCGCCCACCTGATACAGGGTTTTCAAGTTCAGCTATAGCGACTCTTGCATTCCTTGTCCAAGATCATTCATAGGGGAGAATGCGAAGTCAAGATATTTCAGTTTCCGGAGCAGTTCATACCGGATCATACATGGGGCTAGACCAACTGTGTGGAAATTTGTTTAACTTACGGTTTCGCACACTCAAGTAGTATGCAACAGTTGAAGCACCGGCAGGACGATAGATTAGTGATTAGCTAGACTGTCTTCTTGGGTCAGGAGTACGTATCGTGAGCCAAGCCTACTCACTAATTTTTGAAGATCACTAATGCGATCAACGGTGTTTGAACTTGTCCGGTCATTTTGTAGAGAGATAAAAGCTGAAAATGGAATACGATGACGTGCATCGTTGTGCTATTTTCAGAAAGCTATGCTTCAATACTAGAAAGGGGAAAACACTAGTCACAATAATGATTCGATAATTCTGTATGAATTTGAAGCTTGAAAGTAGTGGACGAGTAGGCATCCTCTTGAGGAGAGATGATGACATCGTGGTATAAGATTTGGCTCTCGTGGACCAGCAATTCTGATGAATATATTTGACCCATCCTCCACTGGCATCTCATCTTATATGTGTGGCATAGAAGGATCTTTGCAAGTGCAATCTTTCTTTGTGATGTGAAAGTGTTCCAGTATAGTCCAACCCCACAAGTAGATATATATATGTTGTACAAGACGGACCAGTGAACAAAGATGCCCTCCCAGTTATGGGGTACTCTTCGGGCTCTTAGCACACACGTATTGTCCTACACGAGCTCATCTTCCTTGTCCATTAATCCTCCCTTCGTCCGTTGAAGTAGAAGTGCTGGATTGTTGGGGGTCGGATGATGAAAAATCAAGAAAAATGGATAAAGATCCGCCAAAGCCTCTCATGATTGGTGGAAGAGGACCCACTCCAGAGGTGCCGAGGTCCACGATCGCGTTAAACCCAAAATGGGCTGTGCGGCTCAGCGCATCTTTTCTTGCGGCGATTGATCTACTGGCCGACTCCGCTGACTCCGGAAGATCACATCTGTCGCATTCGCTCCTTCGAGCATCTTTTTCTCGCTCACCCGCTGACTCTCACCCCTCTTTCATTCCCACCTCATGGAGTCCATTCGCTCTCTCTTCGCCTCCCTTTGGGGGTCAGTCGGCTTCTGGAAAGCCGCCCGCTCCTTTTTGCCCTGCTGAACCTCAAGACCGTGCCCATGGTCTGGCATGTACGTCTACACCACGAAGTCTTGTCGCACGGCTTGCACAATACTAATGGTCTCGCAGATTCGAGTCTATCGCTATTTCTTCAAGCATGGCTACCTTATCACTCCGGCCGTCCGTCAGCCCCCCGTCCCTTCCACCGATCTCTCAAGCCCGTCAGCATTTTCTCGCGCGCGCCTATTATGGAGCTCGACTTCAACATGCACAAGTCCAATTCAACCTACTTCTCCGATCTCGATGTCTCTCGTACAGCCCTGATGTCCAATATCGTCGTAAAGGGCGCGGCCCTGTTGGAAAAACAACTCAAGGCGCAGGGGAAGTCGGGCCCGCTGGGTTTCATCCTGGGCAGCGTCTACACGAACTTTAAGCGAGAGATTCCTGCCTACGCCAAGTATGAAGTCAAGTCTCATGTCGCCAGTTTTGACCAGAAGTGGATCTACATCATCACGTATTTCATCAAGCCCGGGAAGGCTCAGGGGGGCACCGAGGCTGATGAAGCTTATATGCGATCTCGATCAGCAAATATTGCTGAAGAAGGGCCGGTATACGGTGCCGCCGCTGGATGCCTTTGAGCCGCCGGATACACGCCGCTGGCTGGTGCAGTGAAGGCCAACGGCCATGCGACGGGTGTCGAGAACGGCCACGCCAACGGCACGGCTGGGAAACCCGAACAGTCCGGCGATGAGACCTCAGACGAATGGGAGCGCCTCAAGCAGGAGACAGATAGGGGCGCAACCATCGTCGAGCCCTTTATCAATCAGGAGGAGAAGCTCATGGAGGATTACGTTCACAAGATGAGTCTTCCTGGATTCGCTTAGATGTCCTAGACTAGATGATGTCATTTTAGAACGCTTTTATAGACTATAAACATTTTAATAGACCCGATTACGCCGCGATACAACTTCTTTAGGGCGCTATATGTCTTTCTTGAAAGTTTTCAACAGAAACTTGAAGCATTGCATCGGGTTGCACCAGAAGGATGGCATCCCTACAGTCCCACTCCAGGCAAACATATTCACCAACGTCCCGAGTTGATTGGACCGATGAAGAGTGTCTGATTGGTAGACAGTCAGATAGTCGACGGTTCAAGCACTGGTAAGCACTAAGTGACTGGGATCGTGGCTGAGTGGGTATCGACGAGGGGAATACGATCGGCTCACCAGTTGGATTCTTCCCTGCTCGCTGGTGGAACACGGCATCAGCTGAGGCACAACCGCCACATTGAGGCTGATGGAAGAGTTGTCTCCTTGATAACGTGGTTGTGCATCTGGAAGGCTCTGTTCGCCCATCGCAACATCGTGAGACTTCCTGAGTGCTACCTCACCCATGAGACCAGAATGCCAGAAAGCAGCGCGAAGACCGATCCAGAGAGGCATTATGATCCTGCACCCAATGACACTTCGTTGCCCGGGTATTCGGCCGCTTCCTCTCCCTCAGTCACTGGTACAGTGACGAGCCACCAGCGAGCTCTTGCGAGTACACCTGGTCTCCCCAATATCAACCTGCTGCAATATCTCCCACCTGGTGCCACACTTTCCAAAGACGAAACTACTGTGACGGTCTCATCTGCACATCTTTGCGGGATGCAGACGCACTGGTGGACTTCCTTCATGCACAGGCTGTACTTCCGCCTCGACCGCAGATCCACATCACTGGGGTCCATGACAACTATGAAGTTGATTTTGATCTCCGGATCAATGTCCAGCGCTATATCATCCCCCCCTCGGGACATGCACCTCTCAACTATGTCAAGCTTATTGAACCGAACGAGCTGGCTTTCCGTGGCAATCCTACTAGAACTACCCTGCCACATGTCGACGGGGGCTGAGAGCGTGGGCATGGCGGTTCTGCCATGATGACTCCTCGCATAAAGTGTGCGTCTTTCCATATGCTTGGTGGCCGTCTTGCTAATGCCCACTGACCATGCCTTTGCTCACCTAGGTTTGTGCTGGAGCGTGTCGTCCCGAACTGGAATACCTCCCTGATCGAAGGCCATATTCGAAACCTCGTCGCTTCGCTAGGTTATGAGGGCAAGCTTATAGTAAAATTTCCCACAACGCACCGCTCAGTTGTCGTCACGACACAGTTGAAGGATTCGGGATTTTTTCCTCGCCTCTTTTCCCTCGCTGTCGAGCCCAAACGATACGCGGTTGCCCAGTCGGTATGGCCATATGCAAATATAGCGTGGTCGCCACAAAGGTCAGCTCCGGATGGGTCAGAGGCACAAAGAGTTTGTGTGGCCCAATCTGAGGACGAGTGGTGGGAAGTTTGGCGCGGTGCGTTAGCCGCGGCGATAATGGAGAAACGGAAGGGCTTGGTATCGTTGGAAGACGTGATCACCCTGACAATGACAGGGAAAAGCGTGCAGCCAAAAAAGCGCTGGGGTGAAAATTCTTGGTAAACTATGGGAGCTTGATGTTTCTATACTTGCAATGGAAATATCGGGCGGCTGCAGGAATAATGATACTATGCTCTGCACTCGGAAGAATGCACCGAGGACATACTACAACATGAAAGACACTAATCGCTTCCCAATCTACTATCTACCAACTCCCTAGTTATAAAGCTTTGCTTGCAGGCCAGGAATTATCTGCAAGTCCTTTTCACTGTAAGTATAGCTTCCGTCAGCAGAAACGCGGGCGTCTTGTCTGCGCCGTTGCCTGCGTCTGGCGCACCTTGACCCATTGTTCAGTGGTAAGGTGCTGTCCAAGCTCAGTGAATGCATTCTGCGTAAGGCCAAGCCGATTGAGTACTGGACTGTTCGTGATAGTGTCGAGAACAACATGATTGTTTGGTCTATATCCGCCATTAGTCTGTAACAGGAGCTTCTTGAGGACCACCAGGTACCGTGCAGAGTATAGAACACCGAGACGATCAAGGTGGGCTTGGTCAGCAGGTGGGACATGTACGCGGTGGATGCTGGATTTGATCAGTCCGCCCGTCAGGGCCGTTAGAGCGTCGCAGGTGTTGATGGTGATGGTTCCATCCTGTGGCCGGACCCATTTCCAGTTTCCCTGCGAGTCAAGGATCTGCAGTGCTGCAACTGGCTGGCGAAAGAGAAGGGTAATGGAACCGAGATCGGTGTGTCCCGGGCTGTAGAGACCCCCCCCCCTGGCTGTTTTCCGCCGGATCCCGCGCTGCATAATGCATGTAACGCAGATGATCCTCGCCCTTGACGTTGTATTGATGGTCACGCACTAACTGTTCCTCATCCGGTAGCTCGAGCAGGATTGCAAATAAACGTAAAAGCTTCAGGACCACTTCTTTATGGCATTTCTTCCGTTCGTACACACCACTATTGAATCAAATTGTCAAGAGGATCAGATTTACCCGGCTAAACGACTCAATCTCATCTATGTGTTCTGCAATCACATCTGGCTGTCGGCGGTGATGATGGCCGTCGAACTTGGGAATATTGTACACCTGTACGTTGTCCTTGATGCCATTACCAAGGCTAGGTGAGATGTCAGGATATCGGCTTGCGAGAAAGTGTTATCAGAAAATATCACTCACATGCGGTGGCCAGCTGGCCGACAGCCATTATATTCAACTTTGTCAAGATCATCTCGACTATGATATTTGAGCTTCTCCTCGAGAGGCAGATCATAGAATTCACGTCCCAGGGCAAATTGACGGTCGACTTCGTCTTGGCTTATTGAAGTTCTTGACATAGAAGAATCCTATCGACAGGAACAGATCAGTGAGTGGCAAATCTGCCGATTGTCACTGGTGGTTTTGAATCCATACCTACATGACGAGCTGCATGGTCTAATTGTTTAACAAATTCCTGTTTCCCGCCGTCTTCATTAAAGAGACTCAGGTCCAGGGTGACGAGCTCAGCCCAGTCCACTGCAAAACGTCAGTCTACGGAGAAGCAATTCACAATCATAGTAGGGAACTTACGGCTCTCCTTGGTCTCAGGGACATGGCTGTATTGATCGGTCGTTCTGGTAGGCATTGTTCAAGCACGGTTCATAATCATTAGTACGAAACTTCAATGATGTAGTGTGGGCACCTGGTGGGCATCTGTGGCCTGGATTTAGTATAAATAGCCCTTCATACCCTGCACGATTTCAACAAACGAACATTCGCAACCCAAGCACGCAATACTTCCAGGTCATCGGACCGGCATCGGGTCCGTTAGCTCTCCAATGATTGGAGAGGACTGGGCTCTTAGGCTCATTGACCAATGTTCTTTGCTCTTCGTGGCGAGGCAACAGTTGCCGTGTCCTGGGGGTAGAAAAGTGACCTGAGAAACCTGACTCAATTCTCCATGTAAGATCATGTCTGTGGGTATAAAATCAACTGTGTGCCCTTTGCTTTGGCCTTCTGTCTCACAAAAGAGGCAACAGAAGAAGATTTAAATAAGAAGAAAGACAAATCCGACGTCTTATTAACGTTATCTTGCGATGGAATGTAGTCAAATTGCTCTGCAACAGGACCTATTTGCTTGTCGCGGTTGTGCTTGTTGTTACTGTAGCTCGAAAAAAGAACAGCTGGGCAGGTTATTGGCCATACTCTGTTCTATCTGATAAGTTAGCTGGCATGAACCAAGGTATCGACGTGCCGTGTACAGAGACATGTTTGTGGCGTCGTACGTGCGCCACATATCTAGCTAAGCTTTGGGTAATAAAGGGGCTTACTTTATCAAACGCCGGGAACAAAAACTGTATGTGAAAGGTCAACGGTTATCTGGAAGTATCTATAGAAGCCAAAGTTCTTCCATAGCCACGGCCGATAAGTGTCCTATTGCTCGCCGAGGTCCTACGTTTGAATTCAGATTAGTAGACCGAGCTTTATCCGATGCGTAGCCCCTGTCACATTCATCACATCGATGCAGGGATATGCAAAAAATATCCGAACATCGTGAGTCCCAGGAGCCGTTGCCAGCTATCACACTGGCGCATGGCCGACGGTGGACATTGATGGATAATCAGACGCCGTATCGTGGCGCAGCTCCCTCGAGGTCCTGGGTTCGGCATTGATCATCGCGCGCCAAGCAAGTGGATTCCACCCTTCATATGATCCTCATCAAACAACAACTCAAAGCCTGAGACAACTGGGTCATCGGCTCTGGGCAGCGGACTCAATCTTGGTCTCTTGGCGTTGGGAAGTCTGTCTTGGCTGTATCGGAACTCAGTAGGAAAGCCTGTCTTTCGCCATTGGAGGAGATATCACTCATATTGCCGGACTTGGCTGCCGCCAGGAACAGTCCTTGCACCTGCAAAGGGTTGATAGTGGTTTGGGAGAGACTGTTTCATTGCTCCACCAATGGTCCAGTCTCTTGGGGCTTGTCGGGAAAACTCCGGTGGGATAGGACCGAGGATGTATAAAATGGCCCATCTTGCAGAGCAGCTGCCTGGGATTTCTCGATAGCAACCCAACCCTCCAACGATCTTTGCAAGTGTTGAGTCACCGCTTCCTCTATTCACTATGTTGTTCATGCGTATCGCAGCGCTGTCTTCCGGGCTCCCGCTGGCGCTCGCCTGCCTGGGATATGAAGGGGGCATCCCCGAGGCCACTGATTCGATTTCCAACGACGCAGTGATTGAAGTTGCGTCTGGAGAGGTCTTCGATGGTCTTTGGGCACGCTATGATCGTGGAGAGGGTGCCTGCTCTGACCAGAATGAGGGTGACGCGGATGACGCAGTCTTCCTCCTGCATGCCGGAGCGACGCTGCGGAATGTGATCATTGGTGCCAACCAAGCTGAGGGCGTTCACTGCAGTGGACCTTGCACGCTGGAATATGTTTGGTTTGAGGACGTCTGCGAAGACGCAATCTCTATCGTATGAGGTCCCCTGATCAAGAGTTCTCTCCGTGGGATTCATATAGCTCACCATTTCCCACAGAAAGATGATGCGGCCGGAGACGAAACGTGGATCATTGGCGGTGGTGCCTACCATGCCGACGACAAGATTGTTCAGCATAATGGATGCGGGACCGTGAATGTTAGTAGGGAATGCCTTTCCCGTTGAGATTTACTGACTCCGTCGATTTTCCCCAGATCATCAATTTTTACGCCAATGACTATGGCAAGGTGTACCGATCCTGCGGAAACTGTGATAGTCAGTGCCAGCGTACTGTATACATCGAGGGTACTACTGCTGTCGATGGTGGCGAGGTTGCGGGAATCAATGAGGTGTTTGGTGATGTCGCAACCTTGGTGAATGTCTGCGCGGATACTGACACCCCGTGCGCTCTGTATGACGGATGTGAAGGAGACTGCGAGCCTGAGAAGATAGGAACGTGCTAAGCATGCTCTCATGTCAATATTCGGGGAGCGTTGTATGGTCCCGGAGGAATGGAGATTTGTCACTGGTTCTAGGCTCGGTATATGTCGTCTTAATCGATACCCCATACCTCCTGCCAGGAATCCGGTGCCTTTCCCTTGGCTCGTGTCTTCGTGTAGATAGCCCCGAGGATAGTCACAAATACCCCAGGAGAGATCAGAATGTTTTGCAAGAGAGTCGAGGTCCGCCGCAAAATATATATTGACTCCTTCCGTTCCAACGATATGGGAGTAAGCGCCCACTAGCGTCCCCAGACAGGTTAGCCACAACGCCAGAATGACCGACCAACCTTCAATTCTAAGGTAGAAAAGATACTCGGACCCGATGCTCTACCTGCGCCCCGTCTGCCCCGAAACCTCACGGATGCCAAGCATTAATTTTGGCTTGGCGTTCCTGATCGCTGCAACATCACGGCATAACAGGCTACTATGTACTCGGATGACTAGAGCAAGGGGAAACGAGCGATGGCAAAGGTAAACATTAGAGCAAGAGGGTGATACATCTAAAGACTGGAAAAGTGACCGCATCCTAGGTATAAATATAACACAGCGCCAGGATGCACGAAGGAACTCGATCGCCATGATCGACTCCGATCTAAACATGAAGTATATATATGCTTCGCTGGATCATGCCTTGTGAGTAGGGCACCACCACCACACAGTCGAGAAATCGTGATGGTACCCCCCAAAGCCGACCGACAAAGAAAGAGATTGGACGGTGAAATCTCAGTATCTGATCTGGATGTCGAGTACCCTTTGCTCTTTCTAGGTGGCCGGCAGAACCCCCACAAAGCATCCTCCCACAAAGGAACATAGACCCAGCGATAAAGAAAAAGTATGTGGAAGAGAGCCGCAACTTTGGTACAGTTTATTGAGTGGTTTTGGTGGCGATCGGGGATGAGATATCCTCAAGCTCGTCGTGGCCCTCATCCGATTTCTGGGCGAGGCGAGTATAGTCACCAGGGCGAGTGCATCCATTTGGAACATGGAACCGTTTGTCGAAGCGACTGAAGGTTAAAAGACATAACGCGAGAACCTCACAGCCAAAATTGAAAATGTAGAAGCAGCTTTTGGCATGGTACCAGGCGGGATTGAACGCCGGTCGTGGCGGGCTCCAGGTGGTGCCAGACTTGAAGCCTGCGATGAGGATGCAGATGCCGGTGGAGAGGGCGACGATCAACGCCTGGCTGGAGACGCTGCCCTTGCCGAAGGACTCCTCGTGTGGTGATCGAGGCATCGCGAAGGCCACGACGAGGTTCACGAGGGAAGGCAGGTGAAGACGAGAAGATAGGTCATGGCGGCCAGTTGCACATCCCGACACTGAGCCCGGGTATGAGGATCCGTTGTATTCAGCGATACGACCACACTGGTGATCACCATGGCCAGGGCACCCACAATGAAGACATAGAGGATCTTGGGGGCCAGGCGCACGGCCGGATTCCAGCCCACGTGCGGTTGCTTGGCACGCAGGATGCGCTGGGAGAGGATCAGGTTGATGATGTAGACGAGGAGGATGCCGGCATTGACGAGGATGTTGGCGGCGATGGCCAGTCCGCTGTTGCGCGGGGTGGTGGCCCATACGATGCGCAGGACCAGGGTGGTGATCCGGGCCATGCAGAAGCCGAACAACATGGCGGAGAGCACGAATTTATGGCCTCGCCGGCGGTTGACCTGGAAGATGGTCATGTTGGTGGCCGCAAAGGCGATGTAGATAGCGAGGAACACGGCACAGACGGGATGTCGGGGACGACGGCGGGGACGCCCCCGAGTGTGGCTGCGGGGACCATCTGCTGGGACTGCTGGGGATGCGCCATGCTGAAGCGGAATGGAGAAGACGCATGATGGAAGCAACCGCAGACCGACGCGGTCCAGCAAGAGCGACGCGATATATGTATAGAGGCAGCGCTGGTCAGCTACAGGGGCATCGCCAGTGGAGGTCGGCGCTGTCGGCGCTGTCAGACGCCGACCCCCGCGAAACGCCCACGCGACTCGGCCTTTTCCCCGCAAATCCGAGGCGCGGGTCGCGGTTTGACCGTCCGACCCCCGACATCATGGGGACAGGGTTAGGGTATGATGCCCACGTGACACATCGCTCGCTCCCCGTAGATCGCCATCCTGTGTCAGGATGCCAGCCTGGACAGAATGTACCTCTGGTGCATCGCACCCCATATTGATATGTACCTTCCATTGCTGCTCCCGGATGCTGCCGGAGGACAGCCCCGTCCATGTCTGATCTCATCGTGACGTCGTTTTGCCACCCTTCCCCATGTCTCCCACACATCCCATGATGCATGACAGTCGATGCTGTCAGGCTCCCTATTGCACGATTATACAGCTAGCCTGCGCTACTCAAAGAAACAAGCATGGTCGGACGGCGCATAAGTGCCGCCATCGAACAGGATCATCAGGAGATCCTGGCCTGTTATGGCCGCATCGTCAACTCCTCCAACCGCGATGAGCAGATCCGATTTCAGAACCTCTTCACCTGGGACTTGGCTCGCCTGCTGGTAGGAGAGGAACTCGTGGTGTACCCCGCCCTGGAGAAACACTTATCGGATGGGGTTTCGCTGGCGGAGAAGGATCGGAAGGTGCATCAGACTGTAAGCATCTGCCGCGCGAGCTCCAGTCTCTACCCGCCGACTGACCGGCAACCTAGGTCAAGGAAGAGTTGAAGGAGTTCCAGAATTTGGACCCATCCAACTCCTCCTTCATCCCCGCCATCCAGGGTCTCATGAATCACCTGTCACAGCACATCAAAAAGAAGAAGGGAATGATCTTCCCAGGCTGGAGGCTGCGCTGTCGGAGGACCAGAGCGACGGCCTGCGCAAGTCATTCAACCGGACCAAAATCTTTATGCCATCTCGGGCCCATCCGCACGCCCCGAGTAAGCCGCCATTCGAGACCGTCGTGGGACTCCTGACGGCTCCCGTGGACCAGCTGGGGGACCTGGTCCGCAAGTGGCCGCACCATGCATAGGACCCAATTCCCAACCGATGCTGGGGATGGGATTACTTGAGCGATTTCCGTCGGAGTATGTAATATGATATGTATTGATGCCCATGTGAATTTCTCCTAAGATAGCAGACCCTTCGACTTCGGAGCGTAACATGTAGACCAGCCGTCACCATCGACAACTACGTGGTCGCGCGGATCCGATCGACTACTGTTCGCTGACCATCGAAGTTATCAGTTTTCTATAGGGGGACTGTTACTAGTTCTTCATTCAGGTCTTTTGGAGCAAGATACATGTGATGAGCGAGGTCATAAAGTGAAGCAAGAGTGTGGGCTGGGAGTCTGTTTAGTGACATCCTAAACTACGCCATGGACTCGGGCATGGTCCTAGCCACGGCGAACAACACCATGGGTGGTACATCGTCCTCCCTGGGTATATCGCGCTCCCTGGTATTAGTCCTAATGGATTTGCTGCCCTCGTCATCAGCCGCAGGAAGAAACTTTCTGCCGTGCCTTGGTCGGGACCATCAAGTAGCTCCCGTTCCTGGTCCTTCTGTTTGAAGGATTTGGCGTGCATCGTATCAACGCCATCCTGCTCTGTTTTCGGTTTTCTTAAACTCAACTGGGCGTTCCTGGCCAAG
This sequence comes from Aspergillus micronesiensis, assembly GCA_039763685.1. Taxonomy (NCBI): domain Eukaryota; kingdom Fungi; phylum Ascomycota; class Eurotiomycetes; order Eurotiales; family Aspergillaceae; genus Aspergillus; species Aspergillus micronesiensis. The sequence goes on along the minus strand of JASHHO010000042.1, from coordinate 32,876 downwards.
GCAATGGTCGTAATATGGTTGTACACCAGCTAGACAAAATGGCGCGGACCGTCAAGTGGACCTGTGCTCCCTGTCTTATGATTACTGGTGGTACTTTCATCATGGTACCGGTCACTGATTTACTTCGCCGTCGGTGGCCCATGGGCGTGGACTATGGCCCCAGAGCCGCACTCCTGGGCGACAGTAGCCGGTGTCCCTCTGGCAATCCAGCTCTGCTCAGCGGCAGTCCTCCCATTCTCCTTTCTGGAATAAAGCTGATCCAGAAGACCTGTCATACAGCATTTTTTATAAATAAAGTTTCCACATTCATCGTAATTTCCCCATGTCGCTGTACCTGTCAATCTTCGGCCATTTGGATGGTCGACGTGGCGTGCTCTACATTTTCCTACCTTGATTTTTTCAAACTCTCTGGATGCAGGGCAACGAGGTCCTTGCTCCTGGTTTCTCTCAAGAAGAAGGTACTAGCTGGCAGTATCTATTGCCTTTTTGTTTCAGCCCTGTATTGCATGCTAGTAGAAATCTTGCTGGTATCTTGTATGGGCCATGATGCGAGCAATGTTTCGTTTCTGTACTACACTTTGATTGCTAAAAAACATGTAATTTGGCTCGAGATTACTGTCTGTCTCTTCGAGATAACGTCACTTTGATACCCTCCTGGCGAACAAAAAAGCTATTGTGAGTGATCCACTCCCTCTCAGCATCGGCAAGCCGGATGTCGTAGCGGGATATCAATGTTGCGATGACCTTGTAGATTTCCAGAAGAGCTAGATTCCTGCCAATGCAAACTCTACTACCTGCTCCAAATGCGAGGTCAGAGCTATTCATTAGGCGCAAGCGATCCTGGTATTCACTGTGGCTTTCGAGCACTTCGTTGCGTAACCATCTCTCCGGTCGAAAAACCTCCGCATCCGCTCCCCAAACATTCTTGTTGCGTCCGATGATGTAAGGATTCATACCAACAATGCAACCCTCTGGGATATATTTACCATCTGGAAGCGTGATTCCACCCTGGGGTACATAGCGCTCGAGGATCATGGAAACGCCCGGGTGCATGCGCATCGCTTCACGAACCACAGCGTTCAGATATGGCAGGTCATTCACGGTATTAAATGCTGGTATTTTGGGTCTTTCATCGTCGACAACATGTAGCGGTGCAATCTCTTCCTGGAGTCTCCAGACATTTGGATGTTTCAAGGCGTAATAGAGCGCCGCATTGAGAGTGATGGCAGTGGTATCCGCTCCTGCTATCATATTAATCATCAAATAGGAGATGATCTGCCCATCGTCCACGACAGTCGGATGCAGGGCCTTTGCGTCTATAAACTTGTCCAGGAAGTCCGACGTTCTAGTGACATCCCCGCTGGTCATCTTTCCCTGAAGTCGGTTCATCAGGTGCTGGATCGAGATCTTTGTGATGTTACCGAAGGACGGCGGCCCAATCCGGCAAATCGGATTCTTATCACACAGATGATCGAGGATCGGCAGCTGTCCGACCAGAGCAAAGTAGTCCATGGCTTTATCGGAGATGGCGATGGTGTTGTCAAAGTCGTACCCCTCCTTGAGGTACCCAATGGGCTCACTGAAAGTAGCTTTGCCCACCACATCCCAGGTGTCTGTCTACAGGTTAATCACAGTATCTGGTAGGTCCAGAACACTAATGATAACTCACAGTATAGTATCCACTGGTCCAGGTCGCAGACTCGACCCTCGTGATTATGATCGACGAACTCCTGGTCCAGCCTGTCACACAGCAGGGCAATAATCTCGTCAATATGGGGCTCCAGCGGGAGGACCCCCGTCATCGAATAGTACTTGGCGATCGGACGTTTTTGTTGCGCATGGACCTCTGGATTACACTCGCTGAACAGGTTGTAGATGATCTTGCCATTGCTCTTCGCGCTGCTTCCATGGTAAAACTCAGTCTATGAGTTGCAGAATGGGGAGCTGTTAGCAGGATAAATCAACGTGGTAGATATACAAGTATAATACCTTTCTGAAGTCCCCCTTGGTACTATAGATGGTTTTGATCAGCTCGGGGAGATCCAGGTCCACCACATTAGGCGCGATGCGGACGACAGGGCCATATTTTCTGTGTAGATCATGGATGATAACCTGGTACTTGCCCTGCCTGACGTGGTACATGCGCCATAAAATTGGTCCAACCTATATTGACGTGGACGCTCAGTATCCATCCCACAATGGCGACGATGGCTTGGTGGACTCACCCGCCAAGACTGGGCCTGGAATCCCACGTAGAGGGGACATGAGATATGTCGCCCAGTGCCAGATGGCGAGGCCAATCGGAAGAGCCCAGAACAGGGTGGCCCCGACCGTGGTGAAGCCATCAAACGGCAGAGAAAATGAGGTATCCATAGCTGTCAATGTGCTGGGAGGGAGAGGGTGAGATGAAACACGGGGAAGCCCACCCTGCTGTCATTGTGCCATGTATATAGCATCTGCCGTCAGACCTGCTTAGTGTACCCGTCTGTGAAAAATGAAAGTTGACGTCCGCACGGACATTTTGGGGCCAATCTCTCGTGCCATCGCCTGCCGATCCTCCCAGTTCTCGACCAGGGCACGGACGCTGGCCCGTCTTCCCCGGAGACCTAGGCCCATCTTTCCTCCTACGTGCAGAGTTACAGAGGCTTGGCCTGCAGCTGTCATCCATACTACTGCAACCGATGGGGGAAAGCTCGATACCTTGGGCTGGTAGCCAGTCTCGTATTGGCGTCTTCACGCGCATTGACAGGTCACCGGAACTCACTGACGCATCCGACAGCCGTTGGAAGGGGCATCCATTCCTCTGGGCCGCGCTTGGACTCTTGCTGAGGCAAGTGGTGGCGGTGATAGGTCCGACAGCTGGGACCAGAATTTGAGGCGAGTCTGTGTGTGGAGCAGAACGCGATGTATCTCGATTGCTCTATCACCACAGTCTGCCGTGGAGGTTGGAGAAGCATTTGTATTTCTAGGACACCCATCCCGCTCCTAGGAAACTAGGAACTGTCATCCCTCATGACCTCCTCTATCACCATCCCAAATTTTCTTTGGTAGAAAACAACCCAAAATGCTGGCTGGCGAAGGCCCCAAGGCCATTGTGGTCATGTGGGTGATGACCGGTATCGCTTTCATATTTGTGCCTCTTCGACTTTATACTCGGGTCTACATCCTGAAGGCCGTTGGCCTCGACGACCATGTCTTTAATCTTGGCTGGGTACGACCCATCAGATTTATCATGCCCTCAGCGGGAGATGACCATGTTGCAGGTGTTCCTCTTCCTTTACACGCTATTTGTCACCATCGCCGGAACCCATGGGTTTGGACAAAACATCGCCACGCTGTCAATGGACGAGGCAGTACGGGCAGTATATATGGAAATGGTTGGGCAAACATTTGCTGTTCTTGGCATGGCTATCGCCAAAATCACGGTTGGGATTTTCCTGCTACGGATTGTGATTGTCAGCTGGCATCGCATTTCCATCTGGCCTCGATGATCAGTTTGTCACTGGTGTCGGTGCTGACTGCAATTATCTTCTGGGTCCAACGTCTGCCATCTAATGCTATTTATGACCCTCGCATCCCCGGCGAACGGTCGTATCGGTCACTCCATTCTCTGTGCTGTTAGGATGTAAGTCATCGTATCTGCAAGAAAGATAACGTCTAATCGCATTCACCTCTAGCCTGGTGTGCGGCCGTGGACTTTTACTTCGCCATACTCCCGTGGATCTTCATCTGGACGCTGAATATGAGATTCAAGGAAAAGATGACCATTGCGGTTAGCTTGAGCCTCGGATTCATGTATGTCATCTAAATTCAATTAGCTCGGCTTCCGCTAACTTCCAGTTGCAGAGCAGGAATCTGCGGTATCATCCGGACAATTGAGCTTGGTGGTTTGTCTAGCGCTAATTATACTGGTCAGTCATCTCTGAGAGAATACGACATTGTGTCCCGTTGACTTGCAATACTGACCTCATCATGCTTGCAATAGAAGATACCGTGCCTCTCGTCATCTGGTCCGCTGTTGAGCTTGCTGTGACATTGATCTGCGTAGGTATCCCAACTATTCGGCCACTCTTCCGCGCACTCCTGTCAGGGTCGACCTTCAAGAATTCCGGTCGCAGTTATGAAAGACATAATGACAGCTCTGAGGGTCCTCTGCCATCCGAATGAAGGAATATGTGCATTGCATTGAAAGGGGCGAGAAGAGCCCGTCTTCCACCATTGGGTTAGATGGCCTCCTGGATAACACGTAAGTTTTCAATGATTCTCCCGTGCATGTTGTCCGAAATTTCTTACATGAGCAGTAGGTTTCCTCGTGAAAACGGCAAGCATTCCGGCGGTATCCACATTCATGAAGAGGTCCGAGTCGAAAGATTGCAGAAATGATGGGACACCAGTAGATACATATGAGATGGCGTCGGGCTTTTAGCTTTGAGAGACAATTTGGCCTGTGGATTATAGTTGGTTGGCAGGGCGAGATGGTGCCTTCCCTGCTAGGCATAACTCTAGTAATATACCCAATCGACTGTACTCAATGGCTGCTATGACAGGAAACATAATCTTTTCATCATCATTACCGCCACAGCATATATACAAATCGTCCAGACCACCCGTACTTGCTATCACCATTGCCACCAGGGCCACTCGGTAGAAGCGTGCCGGATGGATAGGTGGCTGGCGGTGTAGAATTGTATCGAGAGTACCTGGAAGAGCCAAAGATACCACGACAAGGGTGGAAGTCACAAGCAATGAGAGATACTGTTTAGACAGGCGTGGAGTGACTGATAGACAGGATAGGTCTTTCAAAAGTCCAGCCGATCCGTAGGCAGGACTGTTTCTTATATCCCTAAAGCAGCCGCCTGTCGCTCCATTGGTGACATCCTTTACACTTTGTGGCATCCATAATCGCTCCAAACATGTGCAAAAACATGGTCAGTCAGATACTATTCATACATCCCGGCCGGAAAGCCCGCGGCTGTCTTGTTCCAGTATATTCGTTCTGTCTCACTGGGCTCACGCGATACAGAGCTCGCCGGTGATGATTTCCTAAAACGAAAAATCGTTTTCTTCACTCGTGCGGGAGATCGACTGTCACTGGACACCAGGGAAATATCCACAAGAAGAAAGACCAAAAACAGTGCAATAGTATAAGACAAAGTTCGGAACCACCAGTGGTTGAGCCCGACTCTTATCAACCGTTTCGGCGAAAGACAAACCATGCCTTATCCCGAAGGAAGTCCAGAGCAGCCACAATACCACAGCACGTCAAAAGGGCGTGGCTTTGCTTGGGTTTCCTCGTAACTTGACCCGATACGCAGGTTCAATGGGATGCAGCTCCTGCTCGTTCTGAAAATGGTCAATTCTTGGACACCCGATAACTGTATCATAAAACAGGACAGGAAGATCTGCTCAAATAGTGTTAGATTACCTACTGGAGATTGCCTTACATGTAACGGACACCATACACTGGGACAAGAATAGTGTGACGCCCTATAGTGAGCAGGTCCTGGTCCAGTCCAAGTTCATCGTATCCTCGAGAGCAGCGTGGATGTCTCAAATCAGGTGTATTGGACCCAATCTCCATATTCACAAGTTCAATGTAACACATATATAGACAGTTCTATATCTTAGGCTTGCGTCATTGGTATCTACAAACAGCAATGGGTGACACCAGATTGCATCACAGTCCACGGGTATACTGAATTTGTAATAGGAATTTATAGCCCCAGGGGATCTTGAATTTACGACCTAATATATAGGCCACTGCGCGGGGAGAACGACACGCAGCGCAATATCAATGACAATAGCATGGGACGGCCGGCTCAGGCACTTTAGCCACCCGATCTCATGGACTGATGTAGAGATGATCTACTGTTATATGCTACAAAACGGGGCATCTCTTATATTCCATGCACTACTGTAGTCTACTACTAGGCAAGATCCCGACCAGTGAACAGACATCAACTTGACGCCCCGACCTCCCAGCCATGCTTACGATGAACCTTCCGCAAAAGGTTATAGCGCTGTTGAATGCATCAATGCGAGTCTGTTCGTCAATTGCCGCGGAGGGAACTAGTCCTTGTCAGTTTGTCCAACACTTGTCAGGTCGCAAAGTGGGGGGACCCACGTTCCAGCCATCCATGGATCTGACCATGGAAGATCATGCTCTCCACATTATACCGACGCATGGTGTTCTGATGCATCTGATCGAAGCGATGCAGTCTCGCCGCGTCCTCTTTCAGTCGCTTTACGAGCGTAGTCTGCTCCTCAACGAGAATATCCAGTGTTGGGATGACAAACAACATGTCCTCGGGGAGAGTCTCGAGATCGGCAATGATGGGGCTCATGAGTGGGTTGTGCATTTCCTGCAGGCGACGGGGCCCTGCATAGCATCAAAAAGTGGCTGGAGAAATGCCAAAGGGTCCCAAGTCGGAAAGCCAGCGGGTCGGGGCTTCTCCCATGGTGGCGATCGAAGATCAACCTGTTCACGTTTAGAGCTGGGCATCTACGTGGGCCAGGGGACATACAACAGCGTAGAATGTAATGCAGCCCTTTACCATATACTGTGATCCTGCCAAGCCCTGAGCGAGCCCCAAGGCCAGGTTCCCACCGGCGGAGAATCCACTGACAGTGATTAGATGGGGATCAATATCCCAGTCGCTCACCTTCTGTTCGATCAGAAACTGGGCGACGTCCTGAACGTCCTCGTGCGCTACGGGGAACACATGCCGGGGGGCACAGCGGTACGAGGTCGAAATGACCACTGCCCCGGTCGCATCAGCGACCTCTGCGCAGAACCGGGCATCGCCTTCTGGAAGTCCGCCTATAAAACCGCCCCCGTGTACGTTGATGTGTAGCGGCCGGGGCCCGGCTGCGTGATGGTTTCTGGGCTGGAATACAGCCGCCCGCACGGTCTGGCCTGGTGCACGCTCCAGCGGGATGTTGCAAACCGTATATTTATCGGAACGAAGATTGGGGAGCCACTGTATACAATGCGTGAGCAATGCGATCGGTTGCAGTCCGAGCAGTCGCCATCGGTAGGAAAAGGAGATCCCAGGACAGAAAATAGCTTCAAGCAGGGGAGAGAACATGCGCTGTATTAGAGACATGTCTCTTGCAGCCAGCGGACAGGCGATCGAATTGGCAAAGAGCTCTCTCCACTGTCTGACTGAGCTCGAATCGTTCTTGGAACTGTGTCATCCTGCTGGATAGCAATGACCTCAATGCTGTCACGAGGAGCTTCGTATTCGGCGCTCCGATGCGTCCCGAGATCCCCTGGCACAATCCATCCTTCCACGATTGAACATCGTGTTTGGGAAGTATTCAGTGGGGAACGCCCGAAAACACTTCTCGTTATGCCCTTCCAGAGCTCACTGATGCTGTGTCTAGTGCCGTACAATATCTCCGCGAATACGTTGCGGTGCAAGCTGACAGGGCACCTCTGTCTATTGACAGACATCATTGCACAGCCCAAGACTGGAGCCATGTCCACATAGAGAGGAGAGTCCAGTCATTACTGTTCCAGCGGCTGCTCCATCTGTCTGGGTCATTGGCCGTACCATTGCCATCCAGATATTTGAGCCGGCAGAGGGCTCACTATATATATATTCGTCGCCGACCGTGTTTTTCAAATAATTGCCCGCATTCTCGTGTCCACACACAGAGCAATGTTCAAGTCTATCCAACCGGACGGAATTCCAAATTGTGTGAAGGTAAGTGTTGTAAAGATGGTGAAGATTATTACTCCACCTCTGCAAGAGGCGGGGTAGTATGACATCTCTCTGTCATCTGAGCAAACGAGCAAACAGTAAGCAAGATCAAGTTACCAGATTTCCATGGCTTCCCACGAATGTATGTCTCTCAACCCATGAGAGAATCTCACAATAATCTAGAGCCGCTCTACAGTCCCCGATACCGGAAAGTGTCCGAATACCTTAGCACCACCGCGTATTAAATAGCCATGGCCAAAATTGTAACGTCAGGGATGACTACGATCCAGATACCATCGGAGACGCCATAACGAAGATGTAGGGTTGAGAAATGGCAGTCTGACCTATCCTGAAAGCGAAACTCATTTCGAACCTTGCAACGATTCGCATTTCAGTCACATTGCTGTGGATTTGATCCCAGGGCTAGGCCCCACGACGGTCTCCCAGCTGAGAGGCACGGCACGGCCCTTGTACACTTGACTGTCCGAGGCTCCAGGTACGATGAGAGGATTAGCTTTGACCGCTGCTGATAACTCATCTGCAAGCTTCCTAGTGTTGATGTTTCCTGTAGAATGTCAGGATAATGCCTCTCATCCGACAGCGTACCAGACACGGGCAGCTACCAGGTCTTCATACTCAGCACCTATCACAACGGCATCCCAAAGATGAATATCATCGGCAGGAGGTTGGGTGACCTACCCAGAGGGGTGTAGTCACCAACCACGGAGAAAAAACAGCGTCATAGTTGGCTTGAGGACATGCCCAGCCATGAGCCCTGGTTCTCATCCGTCCTTGCTGGGAAGGGCAGTGCGAACAGCTATTCGGAGTTTTCGCCACTACCACCACATGCGGTTTGAGTGATGATGATGACGGAATACGCCAGTGTGGTTCCGTGTCTAATTTTCTGCCGCTTGAAGCCGAATTGCCATCCCTGTCGCATCTGCTCGGCACTGAGTGGTGATGTAGGGATTGGTCCTGTCTTTCTGAAGTAGGTTTGCTGGCATCAGATAACGCGATGACGATAACCACACGACGTAATCTCGATAAAAATAGGAGTGTTATTCAAGTAGCAAAGGGACATCTTGAGTCCGGCATTGATAAGGTGATGGAGGGCATCAAGTCATGACCTTTTGGGTATTAAACCCGGGAAATGAGCGGTCATGAGCTGGTCAAGCTTTTTAATTACAACTGGCTTCACAAAGTATTCACTGTGCCTGCGCCCTTTGCAGCTGCCCGATCTGCGGCTGTATCCTGACCTGTCATGACAATGATGAAGCTCCTCTTCCAATTATGCTGTTGCTCCAAGGTCCGTATTCGCTGGGTAGCCTCAATACCGTCACACAGAGGCATTTGCAGGTCCATAAAATATGAGCCGGATCGCCGCCTCCTGTGTCTGGGTGGATAGTGACTGGTGCCGCAAGAAAAGGTCGACAGCCTCCTGGCCGTTGACAGCGGAGTGATAGGGCAATCCTCGTTTGCGACAGTACATTTCCATGATCCGAAGGTTTACAGCATTGTCATCGACAATCAGGACCGTGGGCCGACTGGAGTTTGCCACGCTCAGCGAACTTGAAGCGGCTGGAGTCGATGGAACGGAAGGTGGTTCAGTGGGCTGACATGAGTCCTGCGGGATTGAGTCGGAGATCACTGTATTTGAAATTGTTGTCGAGACACGCAGAGGCGCCTCGTTCAGACATGCATCATGGCGTTTTGTACGAACGATGAGTGGTTTTTCAATGTCGAGCAATTGCGGCTTGGAAGTCGTCAAACCCAATAAACTGTTCTTGTGCTTTTTCTAGTAGCGAGCTCAACGTTGACTTTGAGAAAAGTCCACTGGTATATAGGACATTGTTCATTGTCGACTCCAAAGTTGTCGTATCATCGGAAGGCAGAACAAGACAGATCGCAACTTGGCCCGGTGGAATCTGGGACAGGTGCAGGCGGTGTTCTGTTGGATCGCTTGCAGCACCAAGGATGATGACACAGTCCTCACGACTCTCCGATGCCCGGAAGCCATTCTGCGTCAATAGCTTTGTAAAGCTATCACACAAGGGGACGTAGTTCGGGGTTGTTTTGATTGTTGAAAACGTCTTAGGTAGCTTGTCGAATTTCTCAGACAACGGCTGTGATGGCGGTGAACAGGCACACTCAATTCCTTGAACAGTAGCCCGAAAATGGGAACCATGTTCCACATCCGACGAAATCAAATCCACAGACCCATTGATGAGAGTCGCAAATTGTGATGCAAGGGTTAGGCCTAATCCAGCACCCGGTGCATGCGTGTCAATTTTCTCGTAGGGTTCAAATATGCGTTTCTGGTGGTCAGGGTGAATTCCCCGACCGGTGTCCTGAATATCGACGATGAGCTGCTCCTCATCTGAGTTTACCACCGTATGAATAGTGACAGTCCCTTCCGGTGTATTTTGAATCGCGTTAACAACGAGTGGAAGTACGCTGTTGCAGAGCACCGCAAGGTCGGTTTTGAAAGACGCACAATCGGGAGGAACATCATGGGAGAGAAAGATTGAAGTTCGGTAACGGGCGTCACCTGAGGTCAACTTCAGTATCTCGGATTCGATCTCTGCCTCGAGCTCGTGAATGGCGTGCATAGCATGATGACGGTCGTTACTCGCAACGTCTGCCCACCGGTTGAGAGTGATCATGTTGTTGACGATTGAGGTTAAATCTCGTCCTGCCATCTTGATGATACTGAGGTAGCTAGACAGCTTTTCGGAATCGATTGCTGGTGATTTGGTTATTAGTGGTGATAGCGGGACAGCGCTCTCACCGAAGCTCCCTGACTTCATCTCCTCGGTGAGGAGGTCTACCGAGCCAAGGATGCCATGGATAGGGGTGCGCAGCTGGTGCGAAAAGCCACGGAGGAACTTCTCCTTCGCCGTCATCGCTTCTATGAGGAGCCGTTTTCGCCACATCTGTGAGATCATACCAGCGCATGCCTGCACGAACCATAGGTCGACATCGTCAAAGACAAGCTTATAGTTATTTGACGCAACCAAGATTAAGGATGATCCCGACAGAATCTCGCATGGGGCAGCAATGATGCGAACAACTCTGGCAGAGGGTGGGGGGAGATGATTTGATGTGGTGATGAAATCGTTCAGGTAATCGGTGTCTTCCCAAAGATTGTTCTCAAAATCGGAGAGGGGGATGGGGTCATGGCCCTTCATCTTGACATAGCCTGCCGTGTCTAATTGAATGGAGACCACGGCATCCGGGTACATAGCTGTGAGAATATCCAGCACTGGCCTTTCTGAAACTGTTACGTCTGCTGCCTGCTGCGCCTGGATCAGGAGCTCGGTCATCTTCCGTCGTTCTCGTTGGCGCCTTGCCCGTGTGCATTGCACCATGTCCGAAACAACCCAGTCCGCCAGACGCACCAATGCTTGATGCTGTGTCTTTGTCAAAGGATCTTCACTCGTACTTGAAGCGACGCAAAGAGAACCCAGGCTTACACAGTCGCCGAACTCGTTCTGCAGGCGAAGTGGGACGCCGGCATAAGCCCGAAGGCCACCGAGCTCGAGGTAAGGGGACTTTTGGAAGCGCCAGTCTTCCATGAGATTCGGCATCAGAAACACGCTCTAGAACGAAGATCAGCCACGCTCAGCCACAGAACGGCTGTTCCAGAGACCTACCCCGGGCGGTTGAGTAACGGTGTGAGCACAGATGGTCTCCCCTCGCGGAAGCACGCCAAGATCAAGCCCAACAGTGGCCAGACGGATATACACATTCACATCCAGGATGCCGATGACAGCAAACTCCCACCCGGTGAACTCTTGGGCGAGGTGCACTTTCTCCTGTAATCCGGAGAGGAACTCATCTTGTTTGAGGATATCTCGGGTATAGTACCAGAGCATGGAGAGGCGGAGTCTTTCATTATCAGCTAAAAACGCACGGAGGTATCGATCTCCGAAGCCCGGCGGCTTTTCTGGGATAGACGCCGCCTCATAGGCCTCTGTCCTTGGGTAGAAGGTTTTTTGCACCTCCGAGGACCAGATGTCAATGGGTTGATTGAGGTTTTGAGGATCGAAGATCGGGCCAACGGCCACCGGACGAGTGGGTGGGAGTGGGTGCTTTGACGTCAGGATCGCTGCGTCAGCCGTGGGCACGAAGCGTAGTCGATGGCTATGACCAGGCATTGTCGAAGTATCAGACACCACCATGGCTCTGGGGTGCAGGGGCACACGGCAATTAACATCTAGCACGAGGGTAGGCGCAAGATTCTTTCATCCTGGGCGACTTCCCATCTGGGGCCCCAACTTTCCAGCGCCCTCAGTCAGCACGTGACTGCGCCCCTCTCTCCAGCCGGTTTTTGTTGCTTCCATATTTCACCCGAGCCAGATAATGACGGGCTTGGCAGGGTCCATATTACTAAGCCCTATTACGGCGGCCCTCAAAACTACAAACAAACAAGTAATCAAGAGGTCACATCAGTAACAGAGACCTAAGGTCAAAGTACCAGAAATATAAAATAAAAGTTTTTCCCAGATAGAAAGAGCTGTGGGCTACTATACTAATCCAGCCAGTTAGACAACACACCCGCGGATTGGAAACCATCACAGGGCTGCGACAATATCACTAGGAGTTAGAAGGCTACTCTACCAATCCAGATACCCAAAATACCATTTTCCTGAACACCCTTGGAATCTTCCGGCAAGACTTAGTTAATAACAATAATAATCGCTCAGAGCTCACCCAAAATCCCCAAGGCCTGGCATAAAAGAATACCACTTTTTGGAAGGCAGTGTCCGAGAAGCTTACTAATAATCATACTACCTTGTCAAAGACGACCATAGTCCTCTATTACCTCCTGGGCGAGCTCTGCAAGAAACTAGACCATCAGCCAACAGATTATGCATAGGTGGGTCATCTCATACCACACTCTCCACCAGAGGATTAATAGTTGGAGTATAACGGGCACAGGCTGGGTCTATCAAATCAATCAGCATAATTAAGTTTCGCATGATCTTCCTCAGGGTTATTTATTATGACTTCAAAAATAAGATAGTAGAGCTAATCAAATTCCTAATACACTCAGCGATAAGTCTCAGCAACTAAAGAAGACCAAGCCCGCACCACTAAGGTAAAGAAGAGGCTTAAAAGCATATCATAAGTGTCGTTACCATGCTTACGCTCTATACAATATTTTTGTCCAAAGCCAGTGCTAGGAGTATCTTTTTCAAAACCATCATACAGTCTGTCTTTGATTCGACAACAATCATATCACTAGTTCATCAGACCAAATGTCAAGGCAAGAACCATCGATTCCCTATAATAATCTCCACAACACAGAATGACCAGCTATCAAATACGCGCCATCACCGGCAAGAGGTTGATATATAGCCAGAGCTAGATAGCAAAACAGTATCAATTAACACAAACAAGATCGAGTCGGCAAATTCAATATCCTATACCCAGAAAGGAAAGCACAAAGTCCAGTTTACCCCCATGAGTTCAATCAGTACTTGTGTAGAGCAAGTACGCAAAGCACCATACAAGGCTCTCCTGGTGGCTGATTCATGTTCCGCACTTGGTGCCCTCGATATACACCCCCCCCTAATAAGAATCAGGACGCTATTAGATACATGCTTGTCGAGGACAACACCCGTGATAAGCAATAGGATCTACATACATTATATAGTATCAAGCAGAATGTTGCCATGTATTCCCAAGAGCATGTTTTTAGCGGGTCCGTACCACTATCTACTCCGACGTTATACAGCCAAGATAAACTCAGTCATCAGGAAAATTACATTTAGCAATAGTCCATGCCCGTGGGGTCTTATAGTTCATGGTATCTGGCTTGAGCAACATCAGGGTACCCAGGAATCCTTAGTCGCAGCCATAACAGCTATATACAATATCCTAACAGAAGAATGGCCAATCTAAAACATCACCTCACTATTTTAGAATAAGAGGCATGTATGTTGAATACAGCGAACAAAACACTACTAAGGAGCAAGGAATAGGTTAGGGTTTAACAAAAGAAAAGAAAAGAAAGATAAAACAAAATCCAACACCTCTTCAAGACAGAGGATGATGCCAAGCCTCACTAGCATCAAAATAAGGGACCCATATGCAATAGAGTGGCAACAGTATTACTACAACAACAGAAAGAAAGGTGCACGCCCAGAAACTACTTAATGAGGTAATCTGGCGCACTTTATTGTCACCAGATGCTTGATTACCTCACAATGTTCCAATATAGGGAAGCGATTAATGCGGGGTTACCACAAGGCTTCCAATTATATTTTAGTTCTAGTCAATATGGGGACCATGGTATAGTCAGCATAAGCTAACACAGGCCTATACAATCTGATCAGCTGCCCTCAATCAATCCTACAAGGCTACAAGCTCATTAATTTCAACCAATATCAAGGCTTTCCCGGCCGCCTCGCCGTGACGAAGCTACAGAGAAGTAAGTGGTCAGAAGTATTCATAGGTGTGATAGGGGGTGACCTGCCAGGAAACAACTCACCAAAAAAAGGCGCAGCACTAATGCAACAGTAACAAGTTCTCGTCACATCCAACTGGTTAATAGGGTTGTTTAAATGGTGGAGCTGTCGTTGTCTTGTTAGAGTAGTTATTTCCAGCATTACCAATTATGATGAGCTTAAGGCAATTATAAAACCGCGCACTTCGACTTTTCTTTAAGTCTTGATTTATTTCTCTCAACCTAGCGGATACTACAGACGATCACCGAATCCATCACAGATACTTGATCCACCAAGGTGAGTTATGTCAATAAGTAGCCTGCAAACTTCCTAAAGCAAAAGCAGATGTGTACGGGCACAAGTTTCCCAGATAGGGTGTACCGGTAGGGGTTGCCCAGGAAGGGTTCACAAAACTGTACGTTGCCAGGAAAACAACGCAAAATGCACTGTCGACACGACAGGCCCTCGCCAAGTAACAATTCCCAATAACCAACCTACAAAATACGATGTCCATTCATTGGAAACTCCACCCAGCAGCCAAGAATCATATCCATCGTTACAGGCTCTGGCAAACACAATTATAGCACACTTTCTTGGTGAGTATGTCCACTTTGAATTGAAATTAGTATGCCGACAATAGAGGAAGTGTCAGTAACGATCAGATCTTAGAGAAGTACGCATTTGGAGGCCATACATGTTCTTTTACGTGGCAATGCAGTCATCCCGACTCGGCAGCAATGCAAGGCCCAGTTGCGTAACAGTCCAACAGATGTCTCACCTTTCTCCGGGTGAATAAAAAATACGCGGCCGAGTTTTGTTTTGTTTGTTGAGATACCACTTATTCATAACTACTAACCTTTTGAGTACGACATCTTGGCTCTTACAAACATGCCCTTGTCCCTTCTACTAGGCAGCCGAAGATGTTCATGGACATGACTAGTAACTTGTAAGCCTACCCCTTATTAATTTCATCATAGCACATGTCAAGTTAGGAGAAGTATTATGGTATGCATCAATAACATTTGGCCAGGTATAAATCTTTTGTTGTGGCGCATGTTATCACTAATAGACCGCTATTAGTGACCTTAAAACTGCTGTGATACATACCCCCTTGATCATTCACTTCTCTCATCACTATTTTCTCTAACCATTCCCTTGCTGTACTACAGTCCTCACCAGAATGATATTTTTGCCACAAAGATCTCTGTTTCAACCATGGATGCTCGCAACAAAATCATCAAGGATATCAAAACAACTGTAGTAGACTTCCTCAGTAATCACTCTCAGCCCAATTGGCCAATGCGAATTGTTGGCAACACACCGAACAGCATTCTTGACAGTGATGACCTCGTGGAATCAATTACGAGTATTGTCAGAGAGGTCAACAATTCCATTACTGCCTGTTGCCCAGACTAAGACTTGCTTCCTCGCTACGAGCAAGTTTCCTGGACGTCACTCCTACTTTGTTCTGGACCTCAACAACTCGAATAAAACTATGAAACCGCTCATGAATGTCATACCGAAATTCCTGTCTATGTCCTTAGGCTATCGAAAACGCAGAAAATTTTCAGACTTCAGCAAAGGGGTCAGCCACTAGCCAAGCAGCTTGCGGAACTGCATAATTTACATGGGAAAGACCCGCTACCTCTATTTGACGACCCAGTAATAGCCCAGTTTCCTGTCTCCAAGTTTAGGAATAAAGATCGAATTTACTAGCCGCGAGGTTATGAAAAGCATTGTGCTTTCCGAAATGTCGGGCACTGATATTGGCACCCTGATGAATCCATATCTCAAGGTCAGAAAATAGTTGTTTCATGCAGTGATCATTAGTGGCGTGCAACCATCCTCGCCCACAATGCTATGCCACAGAGTCATCTGCGGACTGACATCGTAGCCGGGAAAGGTAAGATTCGTCCAGAGACCGAGTCCGCACACCCCATTTTACTGACTGCCCATGTGTAGTATTGTTCTGTTTGACCTATTGTATATACGAGTCCTTTGGCTTGAGAATACAACGTCAGCCCCTATTTAGAAGCTGGAGCATCGATATCAGGCTTTTGTGTGCGGAAGGGACATAGAGGACGTTATCGAGCACCAGGCATTTCCTTCGGCGTCGCCTACAGAGCCTATGAACAAGCAGCGAACATTTCCTCTGAAGTCAAAACAATTATTTCAAATATCCATATTTCATCGTTCCTGGCATATTTGGCTATGTCTGCTTTGAGAACATGTCCCGATTCTCGGTGGGTGACTCCAGAGGGCCACCACTTTGGTTTAGTCGACTGCGTTGTTCCCGCAGTCGTTTACGTCGACACGTTATATATAATATGATGGATCCTACCCTTCCTACAAAATTGATCTCTTATTTCTTTTCCCCAACCCCTTGCAAAGTAAGTTGAATCCCAAGTCAGGTCATGTAGTGTAGATATATTGGAGGTAGACCTTACCAAAGCACAGGTGGGATTGGATTTTCATTTTCTGAGCCCTGGCTGGATAAGAGATACGTATTTGCTCCTCATTGGAGTCTTGAATACTTTGAGAGGCTACGATAATGAGCACAACTACAATAGCGTCGAACAGACCAGATTGAACCGACTAGGAAGCCATGTAATGTTGGAAAGAGACAATTTGGTTGTGTCTTCTCAATGAAGTCGTTAATGGCTAAGTCAACCTTATGTTTCGCGAATCTTCATTATTATCACTTATTAAAAGACTTCCTCGTCAAATTTGATAAGCATCCGCTCTAAATCATGTTATGAGCCTGTTATTACCCCCTCCACTTTATCTTTTATGGCGCGTCTGGGCCTCCCATACCGGGGCCCTCTTTTCTAGAAATGCATTCACGCCCTCGACCATATCTCTCGTTCCGAACGCAGAGTAGTATAAAGACCGTTCAAAATCTTGATCATGTCGCAACCGATCCGCTTGGAAACCGTCAGTGTCTCTGGAAAAACGAGGAGAATCTATCCTGGCTTACCTCTGCAGATCGCCTCCTTCGCCAGCACGACAGTAGGCAGACTCTGAGACGCTAACTTCTCTGCAATCTCTACTGCCCCGGACAATGCCTGTCCTTTTCCAGTAACTTGCTCACCAGACCCACGCGGGAAGCTTCCTCCCCAGAGAGGGATTGATGGAGAAGAATCATATTCATTGCCTAATTCGATTTCAGAAGCGTCCATATCAAAAAGAGGGCACCGAAACAAACCCGATACTTGCCGATCGCAGCAGTCAGCTGCTGGGTCCCCCCGCCCCTGGGATCAGGCCAAGGGACGTTTCGGGAAGTCGAAAGTCGGCGTCAATAGCGGCGACAACGAAGTCGGCCTTTAATCATATTGGTCAACGTTGAAGGATTGCCGATACTGTAAACATACCATTAGAGCAAGTTCGAATCCACCTCCCATCTGGGGTCGACGAGATTCGATCAGCTCTCAAACGGACAAAAGCGGCAAGATTGGAGATTTTCAATACCGCTTTACCCTCCACCGCCGCTATGATCGGTTTGCAGAACCTTTCCATGCCATGGCAGAGATCCTCGAGATACCGCCGCTGACGAACTCCGTGGACATCCATTCGCGAGATTTCTTCAACGTCGGCACCAGCTATATGGGGAGGGTTAGTGTGACAGCTTTGTCCTTTGGTCGTCCCTCTCACCTGAGAAGATAGTGTCAGAGCCGGTGATCACAACGGAACATATTTGCGGATCAGCCGCGGCATTCTTGAGGTTGAGCAACAAGGAATTGATGAGCGCTTGGGAAAGCGCATTTCTCTTGGTGGGCCGATTCAGCTTCAGGATCAGAGTCGACTCGCCATGCTTTTCGGTCAGAATGAGGCTCTTGGCCTCCTCTGACTGATCCATTGTGCCCTATGCTGAGACCGGGTTTTCCACACCAAGAAAACTATCAGGTTTCCAGGATTTCAAAGGCTAGGAAGCACCAAAGTCCTGGTGATTAGCTTAATATCCGGTTGCACTGTAGTTATATTGGGATAGAAACCGGCGGAGCTCCGGCCCGTGTCCTGTGTGCTCCGGAGTCCGAACTCTATGCTCTTTAGCGCTGGAGCGACGGCTTGAGATACAGCCTAAGTTGCATCTTGGGGATTGGTCAGACGTGTGTCAGCGCATACAATGTTTCATATTGAAACTTTGATCCCCCATATTGGGCTAGGTACGGCTTGGGATAGACAACGGTTGTGCTTGAACCTATGGCGATCAGCAGATGAGGTCATGGGGACAGCTTCCGGTGAGGGGATTCTTCATCCGACCGTTACGGGATCAGCAGCCGCTAATGTTCTCGCAGTTTTGGAGTAAAGCCACCAATGCGAACTCGAAATGGGGAACTAACATGGTTTATAGTTGAGAACCCCTTGCCCCGCATGCCGAGCATCGTTCGATGCGGGCCGCAATTTCCCCTGAGGGCCGATGTGCCGACGGAGCATATGGTCATGATGCATGAATTGTCTCACTGTATGGTGGAGAGGGACAAGTGGCCATTTGCACGGAGAGATTACGAACGATGTATACATATAGTAAACCCGTCGCCTTGTGCCAACCAGCTCTCGTTGTAGCGGCAGATCTCAATCTCGCACGAATGCTGGTATTCACCATTTAGCATCGACTCTGGCGTCCCCACCATCGCATCCGGTGCCGGAGACCTTTTCCGGGAGGCCGCATTTGGTCCCAGAGCCAGGTTCCCTTCGAAACGGTCCATCATGCCTTCATACATCATGCAACGCGTACTCCTAACTCCATTGCTCTCATCGATCTCTCGAAGGATGTTAAACAAGAGGTGAGCTATGGTACGCTACTGGGGTACGCTCAATTTATTGCACTACGGCTGCAGCAAAATGGTGTGCTTCCTGGAAGCAGAATTGTCGTCGTGGCGAAACGTGGCGTGGAGATGGTGGCAGGTATCCTAGGGATCGTTATGAGCGGTGCTCAGTATATCCCTCTCGATGGTGCTGTTGTTCCTGATCAGACGCTCGAACATGCTATCACTGAGTCGAAAGGCGCAGTAGCACTGTGTGGCAATGCCTTCTGCCCAAGGCTGCAGTTTCGAGGGTATCGTTAAACCACTTGTACTCCAGGAATTAATTGTCGAAGCAGAGCGTGTTGGTTTCGAGTTTGGCCTTGACCGACTGATATGCGAGGGGGATGGGAACTCGGGCTGTATCTAATTACACGTCTGGTATACTCCTCCCCGCCATGTTGCGACCCTACCAGGTTTTACGCTTACCACGATATTCTAGGCACCACGGGAATCCCAAAAGGCGTCGATGTCTCCCACAGAAATGTCACCAACGTCGTATGCCAACCGCCGGCAATCTAGGCATAACTCGAGCCTCGAAGGTGGGAGGTATTGTCCATCAGCTTTGACATGGGTAGGTTTGCACCATGCATATCCGAATGAATCTCTCAGCTAAGGATAAGGAGGTGCCTGGGAGATTCTTGGAGTCTGTGCAACGGTGCCACGTTAGTCCTCCGAGGATTAGATTGGGACGAAAGTCTGCGCCAGGTACGTCCTGTTCGATAGGTATATCTGATTCACGCCAATGACCCTCTCAATTCAGATAGACACGTTGATATGCACCCCCAAGTATCCTGAGTCGATATTGCCCAAAAGACTTTCCTAATATCCAGTGCGTAGCTACAGCTGGCGAGCCATGCACACAGAGGTAAACTGGACATTCATAAGCACCCGTTGAGCCCAAACTAACAGACATGGAATCCCGTTCAGACTTGCAGACGAATGGGTAGCAACGGCGTCATCTTTTACAACTGCTGCGGCCCGACAGAGACCACCATTATCAATACGATGCACAAACATGAGCTCGGCCGCCCGTTGACAATCGGAAAGCCACTTCCAAACAACAATGTCTATATCCTGGACGAAAATGCCAATCCAGTATCGCTTGGAAGCGTCGGCACAATGTGGGCTGGGGGAGCGGGAGTTACCAGAGGTTATCTTGGTCTACCAGAAAAGACTGCTGAACGGTATCGACCTGATCCATTTGTGGACAGCTCGTACGTCACTGAGGTACCCCGTTGTATTTCCACATTTCAATCTGACAGAATAATGTGCAGGGAAGCGATGATGTTCAATACCGGAGATTTGGCACGCTGGTTACCAGATAGGAAACTTGGAGATACTTGGCCGAAATGATGATCAGGTCAAGATCAAGGTATGGCAATCTTAAGATGTTTTCTAGGTGTTGCACAACGGTAACCTATGATAGGGCTTCCGTGTTGAGCTCGATGGCGTAAGTGCGTCAATTTCTTCGTTTCCTGGCATCCACAGGGCTGTCGCATTGGTGGTGGAAGGGCAACTGATAGGGTTTGTGAGTCCTGTGTCCTGCAATCTCCAGGCACTACGAACACATCTGGAGACAGGGCTACCGTACTACGCTATTCCCTCTGAATGGTTCGCGATGGAAGCGTTCCCGTTGACGAGTAACGGGAAGATTGATAAACATGCTATGGCCGAGCAATTCAGGCATCAGAAAAAGGCACCCTTCATCCCATCCGACTGGGTCTACGAGAAAGGATCCTCAGTCCTATCGGACACTGTCGGACGAGTCCGACCCGTCTGAGGCTCCACGCAAACCATTACACTCGCGGAGAAGAAGGATCAGAAGTATATTCGAGGACTCAGACCGGGTCTTCATTGTGTACCGCAGGCTCTTTTCATTGATTGGCTGGCCAACGTCGCTGCACTCCTGTGCCTTGTTTTGATCCCACGGCGGGGCCCCGATGGATCAATTTATCGCGTTTATCAACCTGACCATCGCCGTTCTGGTGCGCCAAGATGCTGTCATCAACGTCCTGTACGCGTGTGCTGCTCCGTGCCCAAGTCCTGGCCCATTATCTATTCGGCGACGATGTGCAAAGATCTACCATCTTGGCGGTGCGCACTGGGTGTGCCACAGCTGCGACGCTTGGTATTGCGGCTCGATTGGATACAATATATACGCCATGGTTCATCAAGCCGCAATCAAAGATTGCGCAAGCCGCTCTTGCCCTCTCCTGGTTGTGATGCTTCTACTACTCTCCATGATTGGGCTCGCATATCCAACCTTTCGGAGAAGCGTCATAACACTTCGAGCGCACTCACCGGTTCCTCGGATGGACCGTCCTGGTCATTATATGGGTGCAAACGATGCTTTCTATCCATGACCAGCAAATCACTGGAACATCGCTGGGCCGCAGTGTCTGGTCACGCCGAACTTCTGGATGCTCATCATCATCACCGCGAGCATCGCAAGCTCATGGTGTTTCCTTAGCAAGATCCCTGTTGATGCCGAAGTCCTCTCGAATCATGCAGTGCGGCTGCATTTCGACTACACCATGCCGGTCAATGGGACATTTACGCGTCTATCCGAGCGACCGTTGCTTGAATGGCATCATTTGCAACAGTCCCCGCGCCGACAGTGCAGAACGGACGGCCGCGGGGTATTCGCTGGTTGTACGCGCGCTGGAGACTGGACCGGGGACAGATCAGCAATCCACCGACCCATCTGTGGACTCGGGCATCCCCAGTAAGTACCTATCGCCATTCCTGATTGCCAGTCTGGGGTAATAAACACAACCCTGCAGCATGCGGCGTGATGCGCATCGCAACCTCTTCAACAGGGTTGTGCTAGTTGGCACAGGCTCGGGAATCGGGCCGCTTTTAGGTCACATCCAAGTCCCAACCTGTCCGTTCAGGTTAGTATGGTCGACCCCCAACCCGATCGCCACATTCGGCAAGGATATCGTGGATGCCATATACCACGCGGATCCGGGCGCCGTGGTTCATGACACAAAGACCCAGGGCCGGCCAAACCTGGTGCAGCTTACGTGGGAGGCTGTCCAAACAGTTCGAAGCGGAGGCTGTGGTTGTGATTTCAAATGAGAAACTTACCAAGAAAGTGGTTTATGGAATGGAGACAAGGGGGGTCCCAGCGTACGGGGCCATCTGGGATAGCTAGCCGCAATACATCCTAACTACGATTGAGTTCCATATCAATGACGGTTATCTACCAATTGATCAATGATAATGTACCGCCGCCCGCTTCCTGATTACATTACCATAGGCCCTTCTGAGTACACACAATGATACACGACACTATAGTGAAAAGGCCATCACATCATTCCACTGGGTCGGGCCTGAAAGCTTGACCAAAAGACGACTGCTTGAAAACTGGACATGTATCCCATCTAAACACGACGTCCACTTGTTGAAAGTATGAAACAGGGTTCCAATGGGTGGTACAGGTTGTCGGCTCTGCGGAAACCACGCGTCGGACATTTGAGTCCACCAGACTAGAAGTTTTAGATTTGGAAGCCATCGCGCTTCCTTTCCGCTAGAACCTTCAGGCCTTCATAACAGGAATACACAACCGGAATGTTATCATAGCATTCCTGCTGTTGCAGCTGTAGCTCTTCCAGCTTTGGTGGTAATAGAATATCGCAATGGGAGCCTTCGCGATACTCTAAACAGCTAATTGGTATTGCCAATTTCCTGAGGGAAGAGAAAAGCATAATACTGTGAGTTGGCGTGGTTCGACGGATGAAACCACCATCACTAGCAGCAATGCGTATGTCTTCAAGTGTGTCCGCATGGATCGAAGCACGCGAAGAATTTCATCCAAGGACAACCAATCATGTACCATATGTGATATTACAGCATCAAGCTCGGCGTCAATAGTGAATCTTTTCAAGGATTTGACAGAATTCAGGAGAGTAGTAAAAATGTCAATAGGTTGGTCCATATGAGTGAAGACGTGAATGTGAAGGTCAACAATAGGTGACCTCTGATGTCTCTGTAATGGACGTAGATCGAGCCATTGAGTATCCAGTTCAAGATTTTCAATTTGTAGGAAACGAAGAGTTGGAACTTGGAAGGAATTTAAAAGAAGTTGTATCGGTTGAGGATCACCAGCCATGTCGTCAAAATCGAGTCGTAGATACTCAAGATCCAACATGCCAGTGAGATCCAAATGCAGGGAAGGTGGGCTGATAGATAGCCCTTGAAGGCTTGGAAAGAGGTTCGAGATCTTGATCTTGTAGCTGCGGTCAAGATCTTTCATGTGATTCAGCTGAAGATCGAGTACTTTCACCAGACGGCAGTGTTGAGAGCGAGCAGACAATGCACCAATAAGCCCGGCGAGGTGTCCTAGGTTGTCAGAGCCTCCGTGAGAGTCTCGCGATGTGGGAGTCAGGGCTAGCGGTAAGCGCATAGAGCGATACACAATTGGTTCAATCATATCCCTGAACAGGCGACATACTTGCATAACTTGCACTAAGCAGCCACCGTTGGGAATGTAGCTGAATATGACACCTAGAATCTCGGTCGGGAGTTCCGCTAGTCGCATCTTGATTCGTAGACCACTGCCGTCTCTTATCGGAAAAGATATCTCGAATAGATTGGTTAACTCTAATATTGCGGAGCTTAGAATCAATGGAGGACAGAAAGGCTTGTTGGTGCCTTCTTGGTGTTTGCTTGACGCACGTGCATTTGACATCCACCACAGAGCGGTGTGTTAGTGGTGGGACCCCGCAGTTTCAACGGAGTTACCCGACTCATTCATCTGTGTCAAGTAGAATCCGCATGAAAGGCTTCAATTCATGACTATCCTGCGCAACTAGGTGCTTTAAATAGGTGCTATTTCATCGGTAGTCACACTCCTGTACAGCTGCTGGTGCTCTGTGATGCTCCGTAATGCTTCGTGATGCTGATGCTGCTAGTATATATTAGGAGAGTATCCTTATCGCCAGCACCTAGGCCAAGAGACATTCCGGAGTCGTTTCATATCTTAGTTAGGATCAAAGGCTCCTTGAGAATTGGCCGCAGAGATTACTGTCGCTTAAGTACGGCTGAGTGGACGGGAAGCCCTGTTCTCCGCACCCTGGAGCTGTATGTACTAATCCCACCGAAGGAGGGGGTGATATAGTGCGTGTATGTCATTCACAAGAGGGAACAGCACAATTCTATGATTTGTCGCCAAAAGGGTGCACGCTAGCGTCTTTCCAAAAGGAGTAAAATGGGATAGTTTTGGGGTTGGTTGGTTAGTCAACCATCCGACAGAGGAGTCAACAGAGGGTGCCTCGGTCGTCATGCGCTGAGAGGGCTGCGGGAGCTTTCGTCTCCGTGGTTTATATGGTGTAAAGTATTTCGTATAAATGCATCCTCCAACATCTGATTGTGATAGCTCCCCAACACGAGGGCGGATGATGGCAATCTCATTCCCCACTTTCTGAGACCATGATGACTCAGTACGAGGGGAGAATCCTTGTCAAGAGCCTTGTGATCGGTTTCAGTATCTCAACTCTAATGGGCTGGGCTATCGAATTTCTCACTGTCTTGACTCACCCACTGACTTCTTCTCTAGTTTCTTTATCACCATAACTGCTAGAATCTCAGAACAGCTCCTATTCAACGCAAGAAGCAGGAGAAATGGGCCGATCATGCGCTCGGATAGGTGCCCTTGCCCCACTCAGCCCGCCAGGCTGGATCGATGCTGGGCGGCACCTGCTCGCGGGACTCGAGCTGGCCGTCGAAGAGGTGAATAGCGCTGGCGGTATCGCTGGAAGGCCTCTTCAACTGATAGTCAGGGACACGGCGGCGGATCCCCAAAAGGCCACGGCGGCTGTGGACGAATTGGCCAGCCTGGGCGTCGTCGCCTTGGTGGGTGAGTACCACAGCGTCGTCGCCCGCGCCGCCGCCGCGAGGGCGGATGCCCTCGGCCTGCCATACCTCTGCTCATCTGCCGTCCTTGATAACCTCATCGAGGAGCCGACAGACTGGGTTGCGCGCCTCGCCCCTGCCCAGTCCAACAGCTGGCAAACATACGCCGACTTCCTATTGGACACGGGCCACCACAACATCGCCATCGCTGCCGACCCAACAAGTGCCTACTGGGCATCCGGAATTCGCATTCTGCGGGATTATCTTGCTCCGCACGGCGGCACGGTCATCGACTTCGACATACGCGCAGTGAAACCTGCCGCGATATGTGATGAGCTCGCCCGGCAAGATGGACGCCTCACGGCGCTTCTCCTTCTCGTCGGCATACCAGAACCAGCGGCTGCGATCGTCGAGGCCGTCCGACAGAAACCGCACCTCGCCCGATTGATGATTTGTGCCCAGCTGGACAGCCAGAGTTCGCCGAATGGACGAGGTTGCTTGGTGATAATGGCGCGGGAATCCCTTTCCTCCGGTACCTGCTGAGCGGCTTGGCCCACTAGGCACTCGTGTTGAAGCCGCGCTCTGTCAACGGTTGGATGAGATGCCCTCCTTTGTCGCATTCGAAGGTTACGACTCGATTGTGGCCCTCACTGACATTTTACGCTTGCATGGAACAGACCGGATGAGAACGGTCCCATCATGGGGACGGGTTGTTGTTGAAGGAACCGCGGTCAGATCCAGTTTTCTCGCATTCCAGGCATCAATGTTTGGCAATGGGCGTGGCCGCCAGTTCAAGTCGTCGATCGGGATCCTGCACATCCTGCCCAGTTCCGGACCCTAATGGTGGTTTGACCCAGGGAGGGGCTTAGGGTTGTGGGGGGGATAGGTGGCGTAACGGAGAAGCATAACTTATATTGCCTGGATCTACGCTGATCTCTTTACCATACGTTATGTACCATGCCTCGCTCGACCCATAATTCTTCTGAGGCTTTCAAACGGGGATAGAGGATCTTAGCATTGGGGTTTGGGACACAATGAAAGAGTACAGACTTTCCAGAACATACCTTCACCACCTCCTCTCTTTCCTTCTTCCCCAACCCTAATGCCAAGCCAAAATGCCCATACTTTTGACAGAAGTCCTAATATAGATGGTCAGCACCTCCGGGACCTAGCCACATGCGGCATGGTCTTTTTTCGCGGTAGAACTGGGATCAGAAAAATTAGCAAGTCTGTGCTAATTGCTAGTCAATTGGTCTACCGTGCGAGGAAAGCCCGAAAATAGTGGTTAGGACCGGAGTACATATGATCGTACTGAGTCCCTATTTCCTTTTTATTTTCCCTTTCGGCCTTCGTAGGTTTACCGAGGTCTACCTATGTGGTAGTCGTTGAGCAAGGGGGAGGGGGGAGGGGGGTATCCATCAGTCTAAGACATAGTGGGGCATGGAGGCTACTATCACACCATGATAGGTAGTACCGATAATACTATGAACGAGCTGCCAGCCACGGGCGGCGGACGGCCACCATCAGTTGAGCTTGACTATACCCAAGTTGGCTTAGGGAACACTGGGAGATCTCGAATTTCGCTAAATAATTCGGTTCCTTGACCTTCCCAAGTCGGTCGCTTGTAGAGTGGGCAATGGCCAGGTGAGGGGAGGTTAAGGACCTCCAGCATAACCTAACCACAGGTTAACAGTGAGGTTAAGCACCTTATTTTTACCTAACCACGGTATAAAAAAAAGGGGACAGGTTAACCTAATTAACTATTCTTAGCGCTAAAAGTAATATACCTTACCTATTTAGGCCTAGTCCGGTTAAGGTTCTAGTTAGGTTAACCATATTAACCTTACTATTTCTAACTAACCTTCTAAAAATCTATAATAGAAGCGTTATTTAATTTTTAAAAAAATATTAAAAATAAATAACTATATCTCATATTTAAATTATCTTTATAATAATACCCCTACTCTAGTGTAGCTAGTAGAATTCTTATTTTTCTATAAAAGTTGGTGTTACCCAGAGATATAGGATAGAAATATATATTATATATATACCTTATTCCACATTACCAACACTAATAGTAGATTTTAAAGATAATCTCGCTTATAGACACTATATTAGTTAGTTATAGTAATACTATTCTTATTTATAGGTTTATTATTAATAGAGATACTATATCTCCTAAAAAATATTCTTTATTTCTAGTTCTTATAGCAATAAATACTAGTACTAATAGTAGTAGCTAGATAATTATAGGTTCTTCTAACTACCACTAACCTCTATTAGATCTATTATATTTTGAGAGTAACGCGATGTGTTCTATTTATTAACCTATTTAATACTATGTCCCTAAAAATTTCTCTTTTCTATCTTCCTATATTGATGCTATTAATGAAGCCTTACTATCTATTATAATATATTAACCCTACCCCTCTAATCTATATTTATAGGATACTATTGTTATCCTCCTTAATCCCAAGTCTTTACTAATAGTAATAATTAGATAGAGGATTAATAACTATTTATTTTCTCTCTATCTCTGAGCTTGGTTCTCTACGTCTCTCTAAAGGCTATAAGATTATTTAGTATCCTACTAAGTAAGAAAAGATTCCTATCTTTAAAGAATAGTAGAATGCTACTACTTAGGTCTAGAAATAGAGAGACTTAAAAACTATTACCTTAATTTAATCCTAAAAGGCACTCCTCTATATAGGATAAATTCTATAAAGGCATATAATTCCTAGATAGAACCCCTATATCTTTTATTTTTATGTTCTTATCCGCTCTAACATCCGTTAATAGAGTATATAGGGACTAGTATTTAATAGCCTATTATATCCGAAAAGGCTGCCCTAAGAAGTCATCTTTTATACCTTCCAAATAAACAGTAGCTTAGATACTAAGTAAAAAATTAGTAGAGTATCTACTCTTCTTATACTTATCTTATACTAAGAGCTTTAATTTCTTAGGGCCCGACAACTATCTATACTAAATAAGAATTCCTAGACTAAGTCCTTTAATTTATTATTACCTCGTCTGTCTTTTCGAACTATTAAGCATATCTAATTTTAATAAATAATTAATCTCGCTGCTACCTCATTATTATATAGACTATGTATTCCGAATTAAAAGCAGATTAAGGAATAATTAATAAGTTATTAATAAAATCTATATATAGCTACTCTTACAGTTCCTAGACTAGTAAAATATTAATTACCCTTAACTATTAGATAAGCCTGGATTAGAAAGTATTTCTTAGAATTACTAGGTATTTCTTAATATAATCTTAACTATTATAAGATTATTCTGGGCTTTTAACTGATATCTAGTTCTATATAGGTAAAACCCTTACTACTATTATTCTATTGGTTCTTTATAAGTATAATCTACTATTATCTATTAGGGGTGACAATAATAATATAAGTAATAATAGTACTATATTCTCCTCCCTTACAGAGCAACTTTATAATAAACTTAATATAAATATTTAGATTAGGATGCTATTACTAACCTAGAGCTTTCTAAAATCCTTTAGAATTAGTATTACATTCTATATCTTACTTATATTATTTAGCTCTGTGTTACCTCCTTTATAAATAAATTACGGATTATAGCTGAGAATAACACAGTCTCCTATACATAGGAGAACAGTGATAAAATACTTAAATATCTATAGTATTTTACATACTATTAAAAAGGTATATATACTAGTAGGCCAAGATTTTAGTTATAACTAAGAAGGTTACTTTAATTAATCTACCTAGGAGGATGCTAGGGAAGCCTTCCTTAGTATTCTTTTAGTTATAACTAAAAAAGTAGCTTAGATCTTTCTACCTAGGAGGATACTAAGGAAGGCTTCCTTAGTATCCCCTAGTAAACCTAAATAAGTGTAAATATTTACTAATATCTATTATTACCCTAGATTGTAAGATTACTAAATTTATAAATACTAGCCCTTAATATTATAAAAAATTCTAACTTACTTAATAGCTAGAATCTGGGTTGATATACTATCTGCTTCTTAACTATAAGACCTAATAAAACTCTTCTTATTAATAATTTAATACATGCTAAAGCTCTACTAACTAATTAAGAGCTTTATTAGTACTAGAATAATTAGAAGCTTAATTACCTACCCTACATAGTTAAATAAAAATAGTTAGAATATCTTCTAGAGCTTCTATATCTATTTTATATCTTTTGTTTTGCCTCTTAGAGAACACCAGCCCTACTATCTATAGGGTATATAATATCTATAATAATCTGTTTAACTATCTGGATTATACTTCAATCGTCTTCAGAATAAATAAGCCTTAGAAATAATAGATTCTTAAAGGCTTATAGAAAGCCCATAAGAAACTCCAGAAATACTATTAGCAAATATATTAAGTAGAGGGTTATATCTATACTATTATAATAATTCTTAATCCTACCTCCAAGCTTAAGAAGTTTAAAATAGCTATATACTAGATAATAACACTAATTAATATTAAAAATATCATACTATTTTTAAGAATATGTTCTATTTCTACTGTAGTTAGAATCTAAGTATTAAGACACTGTTAACTATTTTAGACCTATTATTAGGACTAAATAAGGCATTTTTACTATCTCTTAAAATAATAAAGGCTTACTACTTTATTAGAGACCTTTAAGGAGCTTAAAGCCTATCTTAATAAAAGGTAAGTTATATTTTAAATAGATCTACACTCTGCTTACTATTAATAAGACACTACTAGTTAAACTAATATTCTTACCTACTGGAAATCTTATTGTAACTAGTTCCTGATTCTCTACTCTATAGCAAGAGACTTCCTTATAATTATAACTAATAGTTTAGTATTAAATGCCTCTTTAATAGCTCTTAAGATATCTATTACTATTACTAGAGTTAGTTATATTGATACTATTAAGGCTATTATACTATAGATATATACCAATCACTTTATTTAAATAAGGAATATTAGCAAATTCTTAATAGGTTAACCCTAACTCCATTATCTTTATATACAGGGAAGAAGATGATAATACAACTAAAGTACCTTTATTTATATAGTAACCATGAGGATATGGATAATATAAATAAGGATCTAAAGGATAGATTACTACTAGAACCTATAATACCCCAGACTATTAAGAGATGTAATCCCTTTAAAAAATTATAATAACGCCCTAGACAGTATAAGAAATAGAGAGTAGATAATAGATATCCTTTTAATATATTAAAGTAGAATATTTTAATTAATTAATTTTAAGTAGTAAATTACATCATAAGATCACAAGAGTATTAATACTAATAATATATATAATATACGGTAAATTATAGAGGTAATAGAGATATATTAATTACTATTTAACCTATAGTTAGTAATCTTATTAGATTAATCTCCCCTTCCTCACCAGCCGGTTAATCCAGTAAGGTAGAACCTTTACCTTTAAACCTAACTGTACTAGTCCGGTTATTAGTTTTTCATACCTTAACCTGACCTGGCCGGTTATAGTCAGGTTATGGTGAGGTATAACGGTTAGGTTAACCCACTCTAGTCGCTTATACGGAATATTATGATGAAAGTTACCCACTCTGACTCTGACATCGGTCATCACCTCTCCCCCTATCTTCAACGGCCATTTTGGAGCAGCGCTATAGATCAGAATTGACTCCAGCATCGCTAGAATCTCTCCCATTGGAACTCCTTCAGATGGTTTTGAGTCATCTGGGGTTTTATTCCCACCGCACACATGTCCCAGAAGACCCACCAGATGCATATTTCCGGGGTAATCAGCAGAAGCCCGACCAGCCATCCTGGTATTCACTCCGTCTGCAGCCACTTCTCTCTCTCTGTCTGGTCTCCCGACGCTTATGCCGCGTCATCCAGCCGTTTCTTTACTATGAGTTTATGTTAGGGTATGGCGATTCGTGGCGTTCTAATCTCTATACTTGGGATAATCGACTCGCTTCATTCATGAAAACGATTGCGCGACGGCGAGATCTGGCTGCTCTAGTAAAGCATCTATATCTCATCCTGCTGATGAAAAACTTCGAGGAAGAAGAAGTTTCTGATTCTTGTTACTTGACGGGTTTCCCCCATTTTGTTTCATTCATTGAATATTACCGGGAAGGACGATACGGTAAATGTGCTGCAGGAGATTGGGGTGCATTGAGACTTGACCTGCAACAGCTGTCATCTAAGGACCTAATTGCTGTTCTAATCGCAGCACTGCCGAACCTAGAGCATTACAGTGTTCAACTTACTATCGCTCGGGATCAGGTGGTTGTTACCCTAATACTAGTCCGGACCGCACCCACCCCCTAGGTTGCATAGTAAACTGCGGTCTTGGCAGGATGGCACTAAACTACTTCTAGGGGTGGGTTCGTCCAGTATACACCCACCCCAAAACTCAGTCAGTTTTAGAGATATAAAGATACGGTAAGTTCTAAGATAATATAAACTATTTAAACTATCTATATACTTAATATCTTTTATTTTTATAAAGGTTTGAAGGACTTGGGGTAAGGAGGTCTCTACCCTAGGAAGTTTATTAGGGTATGCCAAGGCGGGAGGGTAGTAGATATACTATACCCTTTTAGGATACCGCCTAGGTTTTCTGCCAGGGGAAGTTCCTGTAGGAGCAGGAGAAGTTCCCCTAGGAACAGAAGAAGTTTCCCTAAGCTACTACCCTATCTATCACCCAACTATATACTACTATATATATATTATATAAAATTAATAATATTTTTTTATATTACTCTTAGGTGTTAACATCTAGGGTTAGTATTTAAGAGAGTTTCTATATAAATTTCTATATAGATTATCTACTCTAGGTTAATCCTAGTTATAACCCTAAGAAAGAGTAGAAATATATTATATATCTTATTAAGAGTATATCTAGGTATTCTATAGACTAGAGAAAGTAGTATTTCATTATAGGTAGGCTTTATAGGAATAATATATATTAAATATATAAGATCTATATTTTTTATTTTATTAATTCTTTTCTATATATATATTACCTATAATTAATAATACTTTTTTTTATATTACTCTTAAGTCTTAACATCTAGGGTTAGTATTTAAGGGAGTCCCTATATAAATCTCTATATAGATTGTCTTATTCTAAGTTAACCCTAGTTATAACCCTAAGAAAAAGAAGAAATATACCCTTTATTATAATAAGGATATATCTATCTATTAAAAAGGCTGATATAATATATATATTATATATAGTTCTTTTATATTTATAACCCTTTTTAAGAAAAAAAAAAAAGAAAAAAGAAATAAATTAAAAAAACCTAGCTAAACCCTATATATCTATTCTATAGACTGAAGGAAATGCTGAAAGACCTTAATCCCTAGAACCTGCTCAGTATCTAGATTCCCCATTCCCACTCTAGTAATTTCTGAGCTCTTCCTAGGGCTGAAAGTCTAGGATATTCATCCCCTAAAGCCTCTAGAGTAATAGGATAAACCCCCTGATCATTCCTAGCAAATAGAGCAAATAGAGCTGGTAGAATAGTAGAAAATATATTTTTACTATTCTCCTCCTCTAGTAAGGACTTGCATACCCTAGTAGGAAGTAGGCAGGTAAAGCAGCAGGAATCCTTTTGAAATTTAAGCTTATTCTGCATATGTTGCCATGTAGAAAATAAGAAGTCCTTTTCTAGACAGCTACCACCAGGGTGATCTATATATATATTAGTTAAATAGAATAATAGAATAATAGGGTAGAAAAACTTACTAGAAGACCTTTCATAGAAAAAGCAGTAAATACATTGACTTTTAGACCACCTAGTAAGACCATCTACTAGGTTTGAGTAGTCTTCTGAGTCTTTTGATTAAACTGCTGAATCCTCTTTTAAACCTTAGTTTGCTGTCTCTGCCTCTCTAGGCATAGATCACAGGGCTCCTAGGTAGGATAGAAAAGGCAGGTTTTAATAGAGGAATCATTGAATACCCAGGGTAGGGTAGGGTTAGGTTAGGGTTAGGGTTAGGGTTAGGGTTAGGGTTAGGGTTAGGGTTAGGGTTAGGTTAGGGTTAGGGTTAGGGTTAGGGTTAGGGTTA
>JASHHO010000041.1:0-123977 GCA_039763685.1 Aspergillus micronesiensis | reverse complement strand
CCTAACCCTAACCCTACCCTAACCCTAACCTAACCCTAACCCTACCCTAACCCTAACCCTACCCTACCCTACCTTACTATAATTTATTAAATTATTAATTCCTAGCTTGATTGTCTGCAGAGTCCGTGTCACTATAGATAGGATAATAAGTATAGCTAATAGTCTACTATACCCTAGTAGGCTCGGTAGGCTTAGCAGTAGGGTAATGATAATAGGACTCAGGGCAATTATTATATAGAGACACCTAATTATGCTTAAGGGCTAGTATATAGTATACTCTAAGCTTTACTTGCTATAGCCGGTACTAATCATTTATAAAGGGGATAAGCAAGAGGACTAAAATAAAAGATATAGTTTTTTTTATAAGGTCCATAAGTAGATAGAGGATAGGATAAGTCCCCTAATATATTACTTATTACTCTGATTTGTTGGCTAATAGAAAGGGTACTATAGTAGTCTAACAGGTTTATAGAAAACTAGCTAGGGGATAGTATGATAGAAATAAGGATAGCAAAGTAAGATTACTATAATAAGGGTCATAGGAAGGTGATACATAAAGATAATCTAGATTAGACTTAAATAAAGATATTTTAATACTTTATCAATGCCTTCTTTAATTTAAACAATCCGGGGTGTATTAAAGAAAAGAAGAGGATTACTTACTCTAGAGAAGACACTTTAATACTTCACTAATGTCTTCCTCTAGTTCAATATTCGGAGGGCATAGAGAGAGTAATAAGTAACAATAGTAAGAGTAATAAAGAGGGATAAAGAGGGGGGAGAGAGGAGGAGAGGAGAGAGAAGGAGAGAAGAGGAGAGGAGAAGAGGAGGAAAGAAGAAGAGAAGAGAAGAGAAGAGGAGAGGAGGAGAGGAGAGAGGAGAAGAGGAAAGAGGAGAAGAGGAGAGGAGGAGAGGAGGAGAGGAGGAGGGGAGGAGAGAAGAAGAGGAGAGAGGAAGAGAGAAGTGAAGAGAAGAGGAGAGGAGGGAGGGAGAGAAGAAGAGGAAAGAGGAGAAGAGGAGAGGAGGAGGAGAGAGGAGAGGAGGAGGGGGAGGAAAGAAGAGAGAAGGAGGAGAAGGAGAGAGAGGAGAGGAGGAGAAAAGGAAAGAGGAAAGAAGAGAGAGAAGGAGTAGAGACTTAGAGAAAGAAGAGAGGAGAATAGGAGAGGAATTATATATCTTAATAAAGATGTATACTTTAATACTTTACTAATACCTTTCATAACTTTAATAATTAGATGGCGTGTAGAGGAATCCCCTAGGAAAGGCTTCCTTAGTATTATCCTACAGAGTAATATATTATACTAACTCTACTAAAGAAAATATTAAGTAAGCCTATATAGAGGAATTATTCTGTAGCACCCCTAAAGCCCTTAGGGAAAGGCTTCCTCAGCGTCTCCCTACCTAAAGAAAATATTGAGGGAATCTATTAATACTAAAGAAAGAAGCCAAAATATTTATATAATTAAACTATAAGATAGAGCATAGAGTAGAGTATAAAGAGAGTTATATTCCTTAGAGGAGTTCTACTTTACCTACTTTTCTTTTTTAGGGTTATTCTGCTTTGCCTTCTTCCCTGGTCTATCCTCTGATGTATCTATCTTTCCCTTGTTATTTCTGCTATCCTCCTTATTCTTATCTATCTTTCCTTATTATTCCCTGCTATCCCCTTGTCCTCTAGATACTGGTGGTTGATATTAGCTAGTTTATATATACGAGAACTTGCCTTTATAGTATAGATTAAGGCCTTAACTATGTCCTTTAGGGAGAGGCGTTGGTCCTTAGGAATAAAGTCTATGGGGCATAATAACCTTACTAATAGTATTATCCTTATTATAGACCTATAATACTAATATTAAAGCTTAGTACTGAACTATCTCTAGTTATGTCTAGGGTATTAGTAAACATATCCTAATTTAGGATGGCTATAAGGTTGGGAATAGCCTTATAAGGTTCTTAGCAAAGGTACTAGTATTAAAGCTATCTATATAATATAGTCATAGATCTTGATAGTTTGGGTCTGCCCTATATGGCTTACCTACCTAATGGCTTACTGCTTGAGGGGGTCGGATATAGGGGTATTAAAGAGGTATACATTCTATAGAGGTTCTAAAGGTTTAAACCCGCTATATTAACATAATATAAGTAGATTAAGACTATACATTCATCTCTTAGTTATAAAGTCTTGTACTAGCTTAATACGCTCCTTAGAGTTAAGATTGAATGAAAGACCTAGCAGTTAATATAGTATAATAGAGAGTAGCAGCAATAAAGAACTACTAGTAGGGGTAATATACTAGACTACTAACTTTTTCTAATATATATAGACCTCCTGCTGGATTATTACTAGGAGGGTGCGTAACTTTAGGCTTCTATATAATAGGTACAGGAGGACGTCTTAATTAGTAAATTACTCGGGGATATTATATGTTACTAGGGTAGGGGCGGTATTATCCTCTATATACTTTTATATTAGGATCTAGTTCTTAACTTACATCACCTTCTTAATTAGTTAAGGAGTGAGTGTAAGGCACTAAGCCTAAGTATTAAGGGATCATACATTAGCTCTATACTAGGAGGTGATAGTAATACCAGAAGAATAGCTAGGTGGTAACTAGTATAAGTTTCAATACTTAGCTATATTCTATTAATTTAGCCCTTACGGGTCTGGATAAAGAGGTAATAGCTAAGTTACTTCTACTATTATTAATATTAGGCAGCCTTATGGGCACTATAACAGATAAAGACTACTTAGTATTAGGAAAAAGGTATATTATTACTAATACACTTACTATTTATAAATAGGATATAGGAGGATAGTAAGCGCTAAATTATTAGGTATTTCTAAAGTTAGTAGAGGTGGAGGCCACAGACCATAATTATTTAGGGTAACAAGTTTGTCGGAGCCCTTAAGGATAAATTACTAGATAGCCTTATTTATAAGGATTAGCCGGGCTTAGGGGTAGGTATTAGGGAGTATAAACAGGTTAGTCTTAGGGTCTATACTAATCATATATCATCATTCTTAGGTGATAGTAGGAAGGGGAATAAGCCAGCCATATTATAAAAAGAATATTAAAGATAGGGGTAGTAGTAATAAGGATAGTCTACTAAGATTTAACCTACTAGGCTATAGTCTATTACTATATCTAGGTTATAGAGAGTATGGGCCTTATCAGTAATTATCATGTTAAATAGTCCCTAAAGGGATTTAGGCCACTCTGCCTATAAGCTATTACTATATTCCTTCGCCTAGAACTTGTACTTGGTGGGTCTATGTTACTACCTAAGGTCTATAACTAGTAATAACCACGGTATAATGTGCTTACGGGCTAGTCATCCATAAGAGGTTACTAGTAAGCTTTAGGATAACTTTAACTTTAATAGGGGGGTCTTCCGCATATTCTTAAGTATATATATCTTAAGCTGTTTAGTAATAGCCTTAATCTTAGAGGCCATTGCTATACTAGGTAGGGAGGATAGATGATAAGGATAGGCTTACCTTTTAGTATTAAGGCCCGCTAGAAGCAAACAAGTTAGTCAAAGATTAGGATAATAGGGAGGTACTAGAGAAGCCTTCCCTAGTACCTACCCAGGGAAAAGCCAGAATAGGAATAGGGGTAGAGTCACTTATATATATAATATACCTAGTAACTATCCAGGTTTTGCCTAGTCCTACTATGTTAGCTAAGATATACCTAGAGAGTAGGAGATTGTCGCAGAACTATATAAGTATGAATAGCTATAGGCTACTAAAAACAGAAGAACATATTAATTCTTATTATAGGGTGCTTATATATGTTAGGGTTACTAATATTAAGTACCTTATAGGCCTCTTTATGATTCTCCTACTAGAGTTTAAGGTTGTTAAGCTAAGTCTGCTACTTATAAGCAATTTTAATGGATACTATAATAACTTAGGATAAGGTTATCTGGCTATTTAGCATATCTTTATGGGCCTTATAGATAGTGTTAGCAGTGTAGTATATTAATATTAGTGTATTAACCTCCTACCTAGTAGGATAATAGATGGAGTAGGGCCCTATAGTAGCTATAAGGACCTTAAATAGTATTATAGAGGTCTTATTAGCCTTATCCTATATATTATCCTTATATGGGAGCTTAGTGTTACTAGTATCTAAGGCATCTGGTGCTAGCTCTATAGCTAGTTCCTACTCAATCTTACACAGACACAGTTTAATTAAATAAAACTACTAGTAGGGCTTACTAAGGTTAGGAGTTTAAGAGACAGCTTAAAGGGCCTACTAGGTGGTAGTATTAGTTTATCTCTCTAATATTGGAGAGGAGCAACTGGCCTAGCTAGTATAGGGGTATCAGGGGTTAGTATAGATAAGTGGCTTACTAATAGGGTAGTGCTAGTAGGCATAGTTAGGGTAAGAGTTAGGGTTTCTATAGGATTCTTACTCTTAGCAGATGACCTTAAGTTTAGGTCTAGTATTAGCTGGGGGGTTCAGGTAGAACACTTGCTTGGGATATTTAGCTTAGGGCCTAGGTCCTTAGGGGTAGCAGGTCCTGACGTAGGAGGTTCTATAAAAGGCTTCCTTGGGTCCTTCTCTAGACCAGCCTTCTTGCTAGGTAGGGGGTGGGGGGTCTAGAAAGAAGTATAGATATTATTATACATCTCTTTATCTATACTAAGGAGGGCCATCTTTTTCTATATAGGAGGCGGCAAATTCCTAGTAAATAATATAGAGGATTGCCTATATTACCTTCTCTTTATATTCCTAGGTCTAGGCTTTCTTATAGTAGAGCCTGTCTGTATTACATATTAACACCAACCAGGGTGAGTAAATAAAAGGTAGTCTAGTTAGCCTAGTCCTAGTTAGTCCTGTTAGCAAAATAGTAGTAAGGTATTTTATATTACTACTATTAGCCGCGGCATTAATATAAGTAATAATAGTAATAAATAATTTATCTCTATTTATATTGTCGCCCGGTATTGCGTAGGGAGGATAGCGTATATATAATAAAATAGAAAGTGTATTAGAATAAATAACCCTTAAGCTATTTCTTTAGTTCTTTTATGCTAGTAATGGTCTCTAGAGTAGTATAGACGCCTTTTAGGCTACTAATCTAGTGAGATTAAATCTAGTAAGGGTATTTTCCTAATTAATATTCTCTAGGGTATTATTATTTATGTTAATAATATTATCTAGGGCGTCCTTATTAGATAAGGTTAGTAGGGTACTTATCTAGAAGGTACTAAGCTTGCCTTCCTAGACAGTCTAGTAAAGTGTAGGGGGGGTATTAAGTATACCTTTCTTAAAGGTCGAGTAAGGTGTAGGGAAGGTACTAAGCTTACCTTCTAGAGGGTTAAGTGAGGTGCTAGGGAGTTAAAAAAAAGAGAGTTAGTAAGAAGAGAAGATCTAATAAAGGAGGAGGGAGGAGGGGGATATTTATACCCTTAGTAAAAAGGAAGGTATCCCTGGGACCTACTATACTATTCCTATTGCTACCATGGCATGTGCTAGTAGTAGTAAATATCGCCCTTTATTGCCTGCGGGTTATTCTACTAGGGATAGCCAGGTATTTACTATAAAATAATATAGAGTACGGCTACAGGCAATCTCTACCCTAATATTATAGCCTTTAGTAGGATCTCTCTACTATCTTATGCAAGGACCTGGGTTCCTGATTCTCAACCTTAGAAGGTACTAGGAAAGGCTTCCTCAGGAGATCTCCGCAGGGTAGGGTAGGGAGTAGCTAATAATAGAAGGAGTCGATAGCAGAAGGGGTAAATACCAGGAGTAATTAACACAGAAGTAGTCGATAGTAGGAGGAGTAAATACGAGAGGAGTTAACACGAAAGTAGTTAATAGTAGGAGGAGTAAATATCGCCCTTTATTACCTGTAGGTGATTCTACTAGGGACATCCCAGGTATTTACTATAAAGTAATACATATAGTTAGCTATAGGCAATCCCTATTATTGCCTATAGCCTTTAGAAGGATCTCTCCGGCTAATAGTGTAGAGTAGTACTTATAGGTAACTATCCTCTGTAATAACCTGGGTTTCTAATCCTTAACTATATAAGATTCTGGGGAAGGTTTCCCTAGGGAATCCCTGTAAGGATAGTTAGGAATAGTTTCTTATCTATAAGTTCCCTGTCTATGAGTTCCCTGTCTATGAGGCTGTCTACTGCTGGCTAAGTACTGTGGTAGGCTCCTAAGGCCGGGCCATGAAGACGCTATAGCCAGGGTATCTAGTTCCTGGTTAGTACGCTTACTGGGGCGCCCCCTAGTTAGTAGATACCTCTCTAGCGGCCTGCTATACCCAGAAGATATATCCTCCTGTGTGGGTTAGGGACTGGGCAGGCACTGCAGTACTAATTAGGGACGGGAACTCACTTAGGTTGACAGATGGATGTTTATCCTAGATATATGTCTGTAAGGCCTAATAGGAGAGGCGTAGTACCAGGCAGCTAGGCCACTGATGGGTAATACCTCCCATTAGGGTAGCCTTGGGAAGGGGGTAATGGGGGGCTCCTAGGCCAGGAGACAGTGCTAAATATTAAGAGGAGACTAGACTGCTAGGGACTAGATAGTCTAGCAGTTTGCTGTACTTAATAGGGTGTGGCTTGTGTAGCTCTCAATATGCTGGCGCACCTGTATAGGATAAATAGCAGTCTAATATATGATATATACTAGTAGCTGCCATTTCGGGTAGAGTTATAGGAAGGCCCAGGGCAGTAACTAAACTATATATTAACTAATCTGACAGAATGTGGGGCTTTTATATTGGCTAGTAGGCAGGAGGGATCTCTAAAGGAGGATAGCTCTTACAGTCTAAAAGACCTCGGAGCAGCACTAGCTAGAGGATAAGGGTATACCATAGTTAGGATATTATGGTGAACTGCTTAATCCGCCTAGGGTTAATACTAAGCAGCTAGCACGTCTCTATAGTATAAACTTACTCATTAATTTGGCTATAATGGCCCGCCTATGCTGCTAGGATACTGCTAAGGGCCCTTACAGTAGTTTCCTAGTCAGCCCCGGCTGCCTGCAACCAGAGATACTTTTTGATAATAGCAATAGTAATATGTTAGTAGCTATGGGTGGTGATATTTAGTCTGTATAGGAATGACTCTGTAGTTTACTATATAAGGGCAGTGATCTTGCTAGCTAGAAAACAGCGGCTAGGCGCCCCGGGAAGGGTAAAGAGGTAGTTATCTATAGGGCCATCTTAGACCAGGCTATGGGGTGTATATAGCTGGTCATCCCTTCGCAGCTACCGGTAGAGCAGGATAAGGAAGGGGCAGACACACAGTAGATATAATACAACCAACCAGCTGACTGTAGGAGGCAAAAGGTATGCTATATACTAGGTAGTCTGTGTTTAGGCCTAGGACTTATAGTACTTAGTAATAAAGAGCACTGTGCCCTCATATAGGTAGAGATTTTGTGGTATAGTAGTAATATTCTGCTACTTTGACTGTAGTAGTTCTGGCTCCTAGCTTAGCTAGCCCTATGTTAGTTAGATTAGGAGTGCTAGATGGTCGAGAAACCATTAGGCCGGGTCTAGTATGTATAGACTATGCCTGGGTCCCATTAATCTTTATAGCGTAAGGGAGTGCTGCTAGGCGGCAGTATAGCATGTACTATAAGTAACAGGGCTATGGTTAGGTAGAAGGTTTATTAGTATATTAAGAAAGTAGAAGCTAGTCTGATGCTCCCTAAGGTTATCCACTAGCGTCCTAAGATTAATGAAGAGGAGGATATTAAGTAGTAGTTCAGTTTTAAGCATACTAGTTATAAGTAGAGGAGTATTTGGACCTAACAGCAGATATCATCTAGGTAGATGCCCTAGGGAGATCCCTAATAGAAGAGAGTTTACTAATCCTAGGATTAGAGGATGTTTCCTGGCCACATAGTATAATAGATATACCATTAGGCCCAAGTAAGCAGCTCAAGGAGCCTATAAAGGGAGTAGAGACTCCTATAGATGGTATATTAGGCTTAGATCATTTAGGCCTGCTAGTATAGTTCTAGACCTTATGCCAGGGCTAAAGAACTGACAGATAGTAATACCTCTATAGAGGAAGGGCGGATTCGACTAGCAGAACTTAGCTAACCTAGACTAGGGCGGATAGCGAGGAGGAATATAAGTAGGGTTCCTAGAGGGTAAGGATAGATGCTTAGATACTAAGTATAGCTATAAAAGCCATAAGATTAGCTATAAATTTATCCCTAGCTCGTTGGATACTTGTCATCGTAAGGCAGCTTAGATAGAAGGTAAAGAGTGTCTTATTAAGCTATCTTTATCCGGCTAAGGGGAGGATAGGACAAGCTAGGTACCCTATTTTACTAGATTAGGCGCCACACTGTCCGGATTTAATAGTTAGGAGGGGTAGATTATTTTCCTCTAGGTCTTCCTCTGGGTCTTCCTCTGGGTCTTCCTCTGGGTTTTCTTGCTAATCTGGATTTTCTTCTTAGTTCTCCTCTGGATTAGCTCTTTCTCTCCCTCTCTGTTTTCCTTTTCTCTTCCTCTTCCGTCTTGTTGGTGAATATGCCACTTATCTCACTAAGAAAGTTACTATAGGAGTTATTAAGGAAGGCTTTCTTAGAACTTCTAGTAGTCCTCCGCTGCGTCACTCTGTGGTAATCTAGGGATAGGACCATCTGCTATAGCTAATACACTTTACACTAGGGCTTAGGGGTGCGATAGGATATAGACAGTAATTATAGTCTAATATTAGATTCTCTGCCTCTTTGTCGTACTAATTAGCTTAGTAGAAGTAGAGTCCCTGGTAGAGGATAACTGTGGTCGCTTTTAGCAGATATATAGCGAACTTAGACATCCCTTAAGTGGCTTTAACGGCCCTAGAAAGTTATATAGAAGCCAGGCCGCTTACGAGAAATCTACAGAGTTAGGATAACAGAGATATCCTTTAAGGGTAATCTAGATCTGGTCCAGAAGTCAGGCTTAGTAGTAGTCTAGTAGGACTCTAAGATCTAACAGCTGCTAGCTAGCTAGGAAGGGGGCAGCCCGAAAGGTCTAGTATAAGAAGTACTTCTAGACCTTAACATACCTCTTCTCTGTGCCTAGCTGGAGCTGGTCTAGTGCCCACTTGTATAGTATACCAGGGAGCGTGCTGTAAAAGATCTAGTAAATTAGCTTATATATAATGTCTAATGTGTCCAGTGCCCGGGCCATAATCTAGTTAAAGGAGGCCCTAATTATATATAAAATTATATTGTAATAGCTACTTGGTTTGCCTACTAGATGCTGATAATCCAATAATCTTACTAGATAATATTAGGATTGCCTTGTAACTCTATAAGGGTCTGTAGGGACTATCCCTCTAGATAGGGAAGCCATCTAGTCTAGGCTAACTAGGGGGTAGTTACGTCTCTACTAGGTAGTACTATCCCTAGATGCGGGATCTAGCTGGGCTGGCACCCGGTAGGTTAGGGAGGGGGTAGGGTGTTAGCCCAACTAGTTTATATCAGTAGCATCCTTGGCTGGGGTCAGGGATGATGGCTAGGATGATGATAGCAGGGTTACCAGGTATAGTTAGTCTAGTAACCCCCATTGGGAGGTGGTAAGATTAATACTAGTCCACTGTCAGAGCCAGATAGCGGCAACACAGGTAATAGGGCAGGGGAGGAGGATTAGGGGCTCTATAGAGCCAGCCATCCGGTCACCTGTACTAACAATAGCGGGCATAGGTAAACTAGCTTTATCCCTGAACTGGGGTCTAGGCTAGTGGGCAAGGGCCCTAACAGTATGCTTAATCTGATGATGTCGCTGGAGCCATTTCTTTAAAGGCATTAGGAAGCCGCCAGTAGTCGTACTAGAGTAGATTATAGATAGGGAGGCTAGGGTGGGTTAGTACCAGAGGTGAGGGGGGGGAAGTTAGTATAATTCTTATGAGGGTGGGCTTCCTTGGGAAGATCCTACTAGATATAGCGCTTAACTACAGCAGTATCTGGTACCTAATAACAGGTGTGTAGATAACACTATAGTAGATAATAGGGAAGGGCGCACTAGTATTAATAGTAGATAAGGCACTAATACTACAGTTATACTAGAGGTAATTACTTAGGGCTTCTATCCTTAGTCATAATCGCTAGATGGGATGCGCTAGATGGGATAAGGTAGGTTAGGGTCTTATTCATAGCCTATTAAGGATGAGATGGAAAAGGGGGTTAAACCTATAAGTAATAGATAGCTGCCATACACGTAGTAGCTATATACAGGGACACAACAGGGACGTAACAGGGATGTAATAGGGATGTAACAGAGATTAAAGGGACAGAT
Organism: Aspergillus micronesiensis; assembly: GCA_039763685.1. Lineage (NCBI taxonomy): Eukaryota > Fungi > Ascomycota > Eurotiomycetes > Eurotiales > Aspergillaceae > Aspergillus > Aspergillus micronesiensis. Next base: position 113,699 of record JASHHO010000041.1, on the reverse strand, counting down.
AGATAGATAGATTAATCTAGCAGACCCAGCCCCTCTTATAAGAGAAAGAAAAAGGTATAAAGATATAGATTAACCTAGATATATCAATTTAATATTAGATTTGGCTTAGGTTGGTCGGGAAGCCTTAGTTATTATAAGGATATGAATCAGATGGGCCTTTAGAAAAGGGAGGTAACCTGGAGGATTCATCTAGATATATATATATATATCCATTTGATTGGAGTGCAGGTAGGTACACCCCCTATTATTCTATAAACAGACTAGCTGTTCTCCTGAGGATACAGAGAAGATTACAGGGGAGAATTAAGGTAAGATACGCAGACTATTTATAATTAGGACTATGGATCTTTGATAAAGTTCATCAGGTGGCTATGATAGTGAAGCAGGGATTCTAGGGGGGGGGAGGGGGGAAGGAAGACTATAGAGATATATATTACCAGATATGATTCAGTACGGTATTAGGGGAAGTAATAGGAGATAGTATGCCCTAGTATAGGGCGCCAGGGGAAGTGACAAGAAGTATAGGGGCTATAATAGGGAGTATAGGTGGATGGACAGTATGGGGGCGGTATAGGAAGTAATAGGAAGTAATAGGAGGGATACCGGGGCAGTTTTAGGGCGGTTCCATATGGGGGCTAGCTGGATGGGGCGTAGCGGCGGGTAAAGTGCGCGACCCTCCTGCTGTGCACAGCCGGAGTTTGTATGGGCAGTGACGGTGGCTTCCGGGCGCCTATATGTAGGCTTGTGAAGAGCTGAACTCTGTGTTCCTACCTCATGGTCTTGCATGGGCCCAAAGAATACACCAAGATGGTGCGTACAGTCACGTTGCTGCATGCCTATCCCTGCCGACACATTCCAATACGATTGCCCTCTTCGAACTATCAGGTCCTACCATCCCCTACTTCGGATGCGCTGATCAAAGCTTCTTCTGGTATCTGGATATTTCTTCAGACGAATCATCCGTTTTGCCAAGCTCTTTGGCATGCGATGAGACATTACTGTGCTGTCCTTATCATTCCCAAAACCCTAACTTTCTCGACAGACGAGGAAAGCCCAATGATGCCCCAGAGTGTGGCACTTGGCGCGAGTGTAAAAGCAAATACCGAGTCAAGGGGAATGGAACATTCTTGAAAGGAATTGAGCGCCAGCCTCCAGGATCCCTTGTTTTCTTTGCGACAGTCAATGTATTAAGATGCCTGCGCTGCCCTTCCTACCAATTCCTCCCTAGACCCTTTCGCACGTCTTACTGATGTTTTCTAGTGGAGTGTTACAAGGCATCCTTACGTTTTTGTTTTCGTACTCGGGTTTCTAACATGCTCACCACCACCATCTTCCTTGGGTTCCTGCTCCTGCAGACCCTGTCGGTCTCGGCAGCGGGCCCGTTGCTGATGGAAAGGGACTTCAACTTAGCGGCTGTGGGGGCAGAAGATGGCCAGCCTGGCCGTCGAGACATCGGCTACGAGAAGAGTGACGACTACAATCCATTCAAAGATGACGACCTGAAGCACCACAATTATAATCCATTCAAGGACCACAAGGATCACAAGGACCACAAATGCGATGATCCGGAGACTACTACCATCACCATTACTGATCAGATACCCGGGTGAGTTTCGATCGCCTTTGCCAACCAGTGAGAGCGCCCTGACTGAGGGGGATTTTTCGGACAGCCCAACTATGACTATCACCGTCACCATTGACATTGAGCCGACTACCTGCACAACTACAGTTCCTTTCCCTACCGACTGCACAACGGAAACGGCGACTGTGACGGTGCCACCAGTAACTGAGACAGACACAATCACCATCACCGAAGTTCCTGGCTCAGTCACACTGACAGAGACTGAGATTATCACCAACACCGACACAATCACCCAGTCAGTTACGGCCACTCAAACAATTACAGAAACCACGACTAGCACTACCACCTCATGCCCAACGGAATCCCCAACAGGTGGACCCGACACGGGTGACTGCACACCTCCCACCATTACCTTTTACCCAGATCGGGACCCCAATCAAGCGTTCGAGATCGATAACACTGAGGATTACCCACAGAATCCGTCGGCCTTAATAAGTACGCAGATGAGCTTTATTTGCAATCGACTGGAAAGTCCATGTAATGCTCCCGCATCGACCGTGCAGTACTGCCGGGCGGCAGCTCAAGCTGTGGATTCTAGTGGACTGCAAGGTGCGGCGCAGGCTGAGTTTTGGAATTCTTTCTGGACATAGTTTCGTCCATGATTCCACTGAGATTGATGGGGTCACCTTGAGAACGACTATACGTCGTCTTCATGCCCCTCTTAGACCGGTGATCTTGAGCGAGCTAGAATGGGTCAGAGCACTAGAACAAGGTGCAAGAAGCGATCAAAGCCGACATGTATTAGTAGAAATAGGATTTCAAAGGGGCTAGTGTATTACAAAGGACTTCGATAAGGGGCCCAATAATTATAAGATAGTAATCGCGGATGCAAAAGCTGAATTGTACTTAGTAGATAATAATATCCTTCAGGCCCTACTATAGGTAACTATAGATCTTAATCCTATACTTTAGACTATAAGCATTAAGGTAAAGATAAAAAAGACAAAGAATAATAATAATACTAATATAATATAAACTCCTAATCTAAATTTATAGTACTTAATAAGTTATATATTTACTAGATTATTCTAATAAAGCTTTTTATTATACTTAGCTACTAGCAGCCTAAATTAATATATAATTTACTAGAGGACTAGGTTATAGTAATATATAGCTAAGTATCTAGCTTAAGAAATTACCTACTATTATTTAGACTATTCTGCCCTTTAAACCTAATTCTAATAAGTATAAGGACCTATTAGAACCCTCCCCTATAAAATAACTAAAATTAGTAAGGCCCTTTTAGCCCCTAGATATAAAGTATAATACCTAGACTAACTAGTTAATAAGTAGGATACCCCAGATATATTAGATATAAAGGGAGGTTAGATAATAATAGAGGAGATAAACCTAAAGACGCTTATACCTACTCCTAGTATAACTAGGCCTAAAGGGGAAGTAAAGGAGATAAACCTAAAAAGGTTATACCTACTCCTAGTACAACTAGGCCTAAAGAGAAACTAAAAAAGCCTTCTAAATCTAAGTTATTTTATACTAATATTTTTGTCCCTAGGTAAAGTCTTACTCACTAGTAAGTCTATAAGCTAATAGCCTTTTATACTAGATAAGATACTATAATATAATAATAAAAGGCTAAGATTAAGGTTAATATCTAAGAAATAAGGTTAATATCTAAGAAATAAGTTTAAAATCCCTTAGTAAATAATTAATTATAATAGTAGAACTAGATTTTCTTTTTTACTAAGAATAATAGTATTTTCTATATATTATTTATTTTATTTTAGCTACTATCTGTTTCTATTTTTATACTTACTTAGGTTTTTATATTAATAACTACTAGTTATAGAAATTTTAATATAGTAATCTAGGGGATTAAGAATAGAAAGAGTTAGTCTATTATTAGAGTAAGAGGTATAAGAGTAGTTAGACAGATTTAATAGGTAATAAGATTTAAGTTAGGGAGAGGTATAAGAGTAGTTAGATAGGTTAATAGGTAATAAGGTCTAAGTTAAGGAAAAATATAGAGTAATTAGGTAGATTTAGTAGGTAATAAGATTAGAGTTAGGGAGCTAGTTAGAGGAATCCTAGGTAGGGTTAATAGGGCTCTATAATAATCCTATATAGGGTTAGATTAGAGGAAGACAGGGGATAATTAAAGTAGTATAGGGGATGGATAGTATATAGAAATCCTAGGCAGGGTCATGCTTATATCAGAAAGTACACAGTGGGATTGCTATGGGTAACCATAGCAGCCAGGCGGGCGGCTGCATAGGGCCTATATAGGTATTTCCAGACTAATGATGTGAGTCATGTCATCCTTGTATCCGGCTCTAGGTACCAGCCAGTAATTAAAAACCCTCATAAGCCAAGCTAGTGATAGTGATATCTAAATTCGATTTGAATAGAAGGTAGGTGATTTTCTTTTTATGTACCCGGTTATAATTCCATACTGCGTTACTGTGTTATGGTTGACTTGGCTGCCTAACCCTAGCACACTATGCAATGCCTAATTAATATTATAGCCCTTATATTTAGTTCGTATTTCGCCGTTATTAGTGGTTTAGCTAATCGGTTATCTTATATTATTAAGGATCTGATTTATTGTAGATTTTGTTGCCAGCCTAGGACGCAGAATTAGTTATTCTTATTAGGATTGCCTCCTTCTTTTATAGTATTCTAGGGAAGCTTGTCGCAGCCACACTAATTCTTATTACTATTACTTCCCTCTCGCATACTAGTTAGAATACATTCATCCTTCTAGGTGTTATACTTTTCCTTATCCTTGCTTGAGCATTAGTGTAGCTGTATTATTGCTTCGAGTAGGGACTACATATATTATATTAATTCACGTCGCTGGAACCATTTCTCCCTATATAGAATGATGCGCTATATAGATCTATTACGATACCCTCACCAGTGAAGAACTTCAAGAAATTTCAGTAGATTTTAAGAATGTCTCGGTCTCGCACACGATAATCCGGGAAGAAATTACAGTTATATATCTTAGTAGGAATAGAGCTGATGTAACTCTATCCTAGCCTTCATCCACAAATTACATAGAATTAGATTCTAATTCGTAAGGAAAATATATAAGCATACTTCGGTTTCTACTACTTAAAGCTTTTTAAGTAATTCCTCTTTTACATTCATCCTAGTGTTCTAATTAGTTAGGCTAAAATATAATTAATCACTTTAATACTCTACTACGACTAATCATTAGTAATATAGAGTAATGGACAACCTAGTACTTACATATTAGTAAAGTTGATTGGGTGTGCTGATGTTAGCTGTAACAAAGTAGTAGGTATATTATAAGTTTTCTACTTCTATGTCTACTTGAAAATAAAGGGCATTAGTTATAAAGCTAGGAATTTTTGTTTTAAGAACAGGTCTACCTTAACTATAAATATATTATCTTTAACTTTGATATTCGCCTTAATAGTAATCGCAAAATTAATATAGACCCTAACCTTTATAATAGTACTTTAGATGGGCACCATGTCTGTTGTGGAAACCTGTTTCATGTTACTCTTATTAGGCGTAGGAAATTCCTGGTACGTGTCGGCCTCGTGCATCGGCGTGAAGTACATCTCATAATTGCGATGCGTCGTATTAGAAAGGAGGTGCATACATATAGCATAAATAGCTCCTGGACTTATAAGTCAACTTATGTATATATATATATATATTTGACGGTGCAAATAATTACACAAGCAGTAGCGAACTATGGCTATAAATGATCGGTTGATGTGTAGCATACATATTTTTGTCATGAAAAGAGAAGCTGAAGGATCAAAAAGACCTTACACCACAGTCGACCCTCAAAGTTCATGACCGATCTCTTCGTCCGGTAGACGGATCTTTCCTAATTTGTTGCTCTGCACAACCGCTCCCTCAGAAGTCCCATTTTTCGTAAACCCATGAGACATATTACCGCTAACATAGGAATCTGGCTGGTTTTTCTCGATTGTTTTCGCACATCGTTATGTACCGGCTGAGTGCTTCATCAATATATTGCATAACTCAGTATTAGAGCAGTTGTTGTTGCTATATTTGAGTCGAATACCAGTGTTGTTAATAAAGGTCAGCACCTTTCTAATCCCCTATATCATTCCTTAGCCGCTGTGGTAAACCTCGTCCTTTCATCAAGGCAAGAATTCCGGCAACAACAGTGTTGAAGGCCCCGAGTATCGTAATAGCTAGCATATGATCACTAGCCAAGGGCCCTAATGCAGTAATTGTTGCTCCAATAGCTAACTGCACTATAGCGAGGACATTAAACACCACGCTAAACAACTGATGGTAGTAGCTTTTAGAGTGTTCCTGGTTTTTTAATGTCCTGCGTAGATCGGCAGTTGCAGATTCAAAGATCTCATAGCTTTCTTTGGATTTATGTTGCTGCACAGATGACTCAGGCATCGTAGAAGGCGTCTGGGATTTGGGGTGAAAGGTATAACAAAGATGTCTCAGTAAGAGATACCTCCCCGAAAAAAACTGCCATGGGGTACTATGTTCTCCTGTTATTTAGACTTCAGCTGCATGAGATGGTATGGCAGACATGACGTATGTTCAAATTCGCAGTTCCAGTATAAATGTATGTCACGCGCGCTGTGGAACCCGAATAGATTCGTCGAGACCTGCAACAAAAGCTCCGGCCACTAACCCAGCCAGACTTGCCACACTTTCTTACCCAGAACCGGAATGTTCTCCAAATATCATTCATGATATAACTGCCGCAACTGGCCAGAAAGTCGCACTGAACATCGCCTGTGATTTAAGTTGACCTAGAGTCGCGAGTGGGCACTGACACATCTTCATAGGGAATATATTGGGAGTTGATCCTTCTACGCCCGCCTTGCTCCTGCCATACCCACTATCACTAATCATGTATGCCCCTCAAGCTCACCCAGGTATTGAATCAACTGTAGGACTACACGATTCCTGCCTTTGGAAGCGCGGGATCAATGCCTCCGAACTACATATAGAATTGCACGATTTCTGTCTCTGATTGGCTGGAAGGAGTGTAGCAGGAGCCAACTGGATGTGGCGGGATCTAAGCGGGCGTGGCAGGCTCAATCCCCATATATTCACCTGTTGTAAGGTTTCATTGCTAGAAACCTGCATAACATCATCATAGCTGATCACCGCAACCGGCGAGCTACTCGATGTATTCTGACGTGAAAACTAGCGCGGTGTTCGATTACAAAGGCTGATTGGCACCCCATTCTTAGCGGTTCCACGGCTGAGAGATAAAGCCTCCGTAGCCGTCATGTCTAGATTTATTCTAGACCTCGAACCATGGGAATAGACAATCGGTCCATGATAGCCGGGATATTAGGTCTGCAACCAGCCATATTTCTTTAAATAACACCAGCTGGCCAGGCTTGCTTGAAAATAGTCGCCGTCTGCTATCCCAATCCCTAGGTTGAGAAGGTGGGATGCCTTGCCCCTCCACGTCCCCGCCGCCCCGCGTTTGTGCACTACCAACCCGAGCGACAGATACATCCGCAACCCCCCCGCTCCCCCGCGCGGGGAGTTCAAAGCTGAGCCGGGTGAGGTTGATAGACCATTGATTATCATAGTAATAGCCAGATGAAGAAGTGATTTGGCTTTGTTTTGTGGTGCATGTCAGACGTGTGACTACATTTAGATGATAAAACTCACGAACATATTCAGCAAGCGAGCTGCGCACCTGACACAATTTGCGGCTGGAGAGAACTCTTCACTCGACTCACCAGAATAGAACGAAGAAATCAAGTCTCCAAGAGCACACCAAAAGCCAAAAGCCCAAAGCCAAAAAAAAAAATAAAATAAAATAAAATAAAGTAATAAAATAAAATAAGAATAAAAATAAAATAAAATAAAATAAAAACAAAGGGAAGGCGGGGGAGGATTCTACGAACACGGCTATGGAATATTTCAAGTGAAAACACGCTACAAGTCCCTTCAGCATTGCATACGGACCCTAAAGTTATAAGCAATAGCTTAAACACATATAAAATAATATATTACAATATGGGACGTTGAGCCAGTACTCGGGGAATGGGCCCCTGCTACTGACTGTATCAATGCCAATGGTCGGGCAATTCCTCCCGCGTTATCTTGAGAGGAAGGGCAGCTGACCACCAAGAAGAAAGTAGTTCAATGACCCCGGGCCTCATTGACTGTGAAATCCAAGAAAGCAGGACGAGATAACTGTAAAACAAACCAAGGATGAGACTAATTAAGGAAGATCAGCTGGAGCCTGCACACAGCACAATCACATCAATCAACCTGACACTTCGATTGCTCATTTAGCAGCAGATCACGTGGGACAACCTATCACTCAGGGTTACCCTTTCAATAGAAACTTGTTCAAATCGCGTTTCAATTTAGTGACGCCGTATAGCGGAGCAATATGTCAAAATACGCCTTAAAGACACACTTTTCTTCAATAAACTTCAAGCAAATGGGCACAGCAATCCGTCACTTCCAAAACGCAATTACAGCTCATGCTTTCTCTCAGGAAATGGATATCCAACAAGGGCCCACGCTTCCTTGATTACATCCGCATGATCCCCAGCATTCTCAATTGTAAGGTCGGCAAAGTCCTTGAATTTAGCTTCACCATTTGTGGGAAGCTTACCACTGCTCAGAGCGCGGTACCAGATAGGACCAGCACCTTCCCAAGTGTAGCCTCCAATCCTTGTAGCAGCGAGGAAGAACGCACGGTTTGGGATACCAGAGTTGATGTGAACACCACCATTATCGTTGTTAAAGGGAAGTTGCTTGAAATCCCTCCAGTGCGCAGGCTGAATATCTTTCCCCACTTTCTCATCATCATAAGCTGTTCCAGGGTTCGCCATATCTCGGAGAGCCCTGCCATTGACACCTTCAGCCCAGAGTCCCTCCCCAATCAGCCAGTTGGCTTCTTCAGCAGTCTGAGGTTTGTTTTCCCCATTGTTTTACCATAATACCAAATGCATCTGCAATAGACTCATTGAGAGCACCACTTTGGTATTGGTATGGAAGTTGGCTCGTATGCTCCACAACACCATGGGTAAACTCGTGACCGATAACGTCGAGCTCATCTGTGAAAGAATCAAAGATGATACCATCTCCATCTCCAAACACTAACTCTTTACCGTCCCAATAGGCATTATAGAGATCTCCGGCATGCACAAACCCATCAAGTTTAGAACCATTGCCATCAATAGAGTTTCTCTGGAAGAATTTGAAGTAGAAGTCATAAGACTTCCCAAGGCCAATGTAACACTCGTTTGCGTTGTTGGTTGGATCGGCCTCTTGCGAAAGAAGTTCACCGTCGTTTGGAATCAAAATCTTATCACGAGGTAGAGGATCATCTCGTGAATTCTGTGCATCGTAGACGGTACGATATAATTGTACAAATCTTGCCGCTGTTCGATGTTTAGTCCTATGTGCGAGTGTGCGGCGCGCTGCCTCACGTTGCTGTTCTGTTGCAGCGCTCCGAGCTATCGACTCAAGGACGTAGGGTGGAATTATACCTTGGGAGGCTTGTTGCCGCTGACCTGCTGCGATACTATGCAGGTGTTGTCCACGATTATCTTGAAGTTGCTTTGTTCTGTCAATAGTGGACTGGCACCGATTGATAATATGCTGTGGTGCAAGTCCATTATCAATGATGCACTCCAGGACATACTGTGGTACGATAGCACAGCAGGGTGCCATCTTCATAGTATAATAGGGGTATTGGCCAATAGCTTAGCTAAGTTCGAAGCAGTAAGACTAGAGATGCTGAAAGGTGACGCCTGAAAAATCACCTTAAAATTATTGATTTCTTGAGATAATGTAACGAAGGTCATTCGATATCCTTCCCTCGAGAACATGACTTTTTTTATACATGATGCTGATGTAGTACCCCGACTTATCTATCCTTACGTCATTGCCGAGTCAACGGATGTAAAATGACCAACATATGTGATGTTAAGCATGCGATATGATCATCCGGCTAGAAAGTTCTAGATTCAGTCTAGATATCCTCGCGTTCCTGTGGTAGCAATGCATTATTTCTGACAATGTCGCCACCAATACTCTCCGACTTCTAGATCTACAAGGCCGAGCATGTATGTTATAACATAGCTGTTGATTTAGCCTTTCTGGCAAGGAAAGCAACGGAACTTTCTGGCACAGCGCAGCCTGAAATTTTCAAAATTGGCAGGGTGTATTTAGTCTTGTTGGCTTTCGATGGAATAGCCTGTTAGCCACTATTTAAAGGAGCCTAGGTGGCCCTCTTCACAAAAATGGATCTAGCTCACCGCATATTGCCAGGACCAATCCGACACAGGGAACTAGCATTATGACTACTATTAAGCTGTACGAAATGAACTATGGTTTGGATAGACTAGTGGAAGTTTAAGTACAACGATGCATCATACCATCAAGCACGGCATTGTCTGGGAGCCCAGAACTTGCCGCTTGCGGTCGTGTTGAACTATTGAATGAGCCATTCCTTCCTACCAATGGCGTTACTGAGCTGAAATCCGGCTTTCTACATATGGTGATTTAGTAAAATGAAAAAGAATATAGCTGACAGTGGCTAGTGGTTGTAGGTGTTTCCACGAACCGCCTTCTCTGATTTAACATCCAACGGCTCGGAATCGTGGCACAGTGGTACACTCACAGTAGTATACTATTTTGGTGTCAGTCGGCTTGCAAATAAAGTATGTGATGTGCAAGGATACGGGTAGAGCAATTTAGCCCAACAGAGTTTGTGTGAATCCTACATAGTCCAGCGTTCGACAAAAATATTGCCTCTAGGATCCTAAAAAATCATTAAACAATAGCCTTGGCCTCTTCCGACCGGCTTCATTCGAATTTACCGTTCGAATGTGGATGCTCAGCGCAAAATCCTGGTATCAATCGACCCACCGCAAGCCAGTACCATTTTTGTATGTTGTTCAACCATCCGCAGTTCCTCCTTGCTGCAAAGTCATGCTCGTCTTTGATATACAACTTTCTATGCTGGATAATGATGGGGCTATATTTATATCGAATCAAAATCCAGAAAACTGTTTTCAGAATATGGGACCTCGAAGTCTAGTCCTTTATCAGTACTAACAGATGCTTAGCGATTCCCATTTTATAAAGACTCAGATTCCTTAGGCCCACTAAGCTTTCAATGAATGGATGCATCATAGGTTCATGCCACCAGTCCTGATCACCAGTAGACCAAATGGGAAACATTGTCATGGCCAAGCAACCTAGGATGAAATCGATAGTATCGGTGCGATCAAACGAAATTCCAAGCATCAAGAAGGAAAGGGAAACTAAACAAACATCGTGGAGAACAAGTAGGAAGAACGACGACACGGGGGTGCTCTTTAAGCTTCAGTAACAAGATTGGGGCAAAAGGGTACATTGAAGAGATTAATCAAGCGTGTTTGGGTCAACTTTCCTTATTAGCCCTTTCAATTGTGTCTCTAGCCTAGACGCCTTGAATTCAGAGATCCTGCGATGATCATCCTTCAAAGTCCAACCATATTCATCCGAGTATTCTTCCAAGACGTTAGAAGGCCAATGACCTGGCATACGAGGGGATTGCAAGTTTCGTGCCCTAACAGATTCGTGGATCGATTCGTTGGTGATGTTTTCATCATGACTGCGAGCTGCGCATTTGAGTGGTCTTCGTGGTGAATAACCGGTGAAAGATTCCAAAATTCTTGAAATACTCCATTTGACCGGATTCGCATTGCCCAAACTAGTATCCAAGGTGCTGGGCTTTCTTGGCTGTCTCGACACGAAAATCCATCATGGAAGTACTCAAGATTGATGGCAAGTTGGCCATCTTTCGTGCATTGAAAGACCATCCACGATAGGGCAATATTTGCCAGCCTTGGATCTGGAGCTCCACCCCCCACGTCCGTATGGTAACCCGCAAACCACACTTGATGAAGCTCCTGCCCGGTTCTCTCTTTTGGAATGTACCATAGTACAGGTTTATATGCGTTCCTTGACTCATCGAGTGAAAGGGCCTGAAAAGCATACTTAACATCCGACGAGAGGATAGTATTTGGAAACTCGAGTCTCTCACCCGCCCATCGGCTCAACCAGCTGTCGTGGAAATCAACTGTGTCCCAAACCCCGATGATCCTGACCGTAAACTGTTCCAAAGGTTTCGATCGAAAACCAACTTTTAGACGCCAATCCGAATCTTGGAATTTCTCTTTGTTAATAGAGGACCCGCTCTGGTTCACCATATAGTAATTATTATAAATAGTTGCGAAATTGTCCATTCCGCGGGAAGTAAGTAAACCGATATTAGTGACGAGGCCAGCAACCGCTCGTGCCGTGTAAGCACCTCGAGAGAACCCAAAGAAGAATATCTCGTCACCATCATCGAAGTTATTAGCGAGGAATCCATATGCTGCTCGGACATTAGAACTAAGGCCCAGGCCAATCGCTCCTTAACAATTGAAAAGAAGGAAGTGTCAGTAGTCTTCGGCTCCATGAACTAAGAATGACTTACCACCACCTAATTTATCACCTATGAGACCGGTTCCAACACCTCTCTGATAATACACAATCTGCGATATACGTAACTTGCTCCCGTGTTCTTCCGTAAGTCCCGTGCGACTGATTGCTCGACTCAGGCGTGTTACATTTGTCGGTGGCTGAAATGTATCTCCTGTTGCATTGGCCCAAGTACCTGCAAATCTGTAAATACAAGCTGCTATTGCCTACGAAGAGCAGGGGAGAAACATACCATCACAACAAACGATGAGTCGTTTGCGCTTAGACCAAGGAAGTGTGTCTGCTTCTGATGATAATGTGGGTGTCATGGTGAATAGCACCTGGAATCATCTCTCTCTTCGCGTCAACGGCGTTGTTCCAGAGTGGAGTTGTTACAGATCCAAAAATCAAGGACAAATACTGAAGAGCCTTACTATCAATGCACAGGCTGAGGTTTGGGGGATTTTTTATCAGTAAAATCATATCAAACCTTCCGCTCTTTGTGTCTAAATCATTCAATTTTCACTTATCATGCAAACGTCACCCACAATAGGAATGAGGGATATAGGTAAGTCGCCTTATTTTCGTCATATGATTTATGGTATTTCAATAAACCTCACATCAAGCCTCTGACGTATGCCTGGCAAAGAAGGCCAAGTACTAAAATCATTGTAGCTCACGAAATTCTGTCGTCATGGGTTCACGTCAAGCACGCTAGCTATCACGAGGGGCAGATTTTCATTTCTCAATTAGAAAAGCATAATAAAAATCCCATCTTCTAATGGAAGTCTTCTTGGCGTACGACCCTGAATCCTTCGTATCAGAATGAAAAAACTTCAATATCTATCAACAAGCCCCACCATAGCTACGTCAAGCCCCGCTAGGATATTCATATGGCAGCTAACTTCGGTCATGCTTTTTGGGTATAGTGAATCTAGATCGTAAGCAACCATGGAACTGGGGCATGCTACAACAATTCGAGATTTGAGCCAAGGCGGGTAGAAAGAGCCGCCCAGGGACGTATACTAGTCCAAGTCTCGGACAAAGGCATCGAACATGTAATAAACCTCGTGATGGTCTTGTTTTAGGTGGATACTGGAAAGTGAATCCATCAATTTGGTTTAAGGGTTTGGTCCCTCCCGAGGCGTCCATGGTTCCAAGCATCTAGATCGAATCGATTGCATCACAGAACAAAATAGAAGTACGCTGGCCCTTCCCTACCTGCGTTTCCCAAGGTAGTCACCGCGGGTTTCTGTAAGGATTCTAGTGTCTAGGCAATTTTATCGGCGAAGGGTTATTTCCTGGCTGCGATCGTTAACCACAGTATACTGACTCTAAGCCAATCTCGCAAAACTAGTGGTCAACCATACTGGTAATTCATCCAATCGGACCAGCAGGCTTGTCCGGACTGTGCAGGTATCACATGCACCTTATTAATCCTCAATTATAGTTTACAGTTCAACAAAAGAAAGCTTCTTGGTACCTCTACATCACTTGGCCTGTTGTCGTATGATACAATACCTCACACGATAATTAGGTTTCAATGAAGACAGCCGTTTGTGCTACTTGATGTCAGCCTAACGCAGGAGCAGGCCTAGATTGCTCTCAGATAACTTGTGCTTGATGGCTATAAATAACGCTACTACTCTCTCACCCAGTTCCCAAAAATTTCCAAGATACACCTCCCAAACCAAGAATATTCCAGACTGATTGAAACAAATTTTTCATAATGAAAGCTTCGTTGATCATGCTAAGCCTAGCTACCACTGCCCTTGCAGGTGTCTGTTGTATCCCAGGCAAGCATTATTGTGGCTGGGAGCTTAACAAGATGACAGATTCACCTAGTACGATAGCCCTTTCTGCATAGTGGATATTCACAAGCGGCTTTCGAGCCAGATCAATCATTTGTTAACTTGATATAGCTTATCAGGCCAACTCGGTCTATATCTGTGACAACCCGTGTTGTAACGATCAAAGGTTTTTGAAGGGTTGCACAAGTGGGTGTACTGCCGGCGGTCAATGCCAATGCACATGGCAGTGTGTGTAAGCCACCCCACCCATGCAGCCTATATGTGTGACGACTTGGATGGGGATGAAGGATCTATTGAAGGTCGTGCATAAGGATGTATTGGTAATTGCCAGCATCAATGCCTAGGGTAGTGTTAATCTGCTTTCGTGAGTGGATATTGACGAATGGTAAACTGTTTCATGTATTTTGATTGGAAACAATTAGGAGGCTGCGGTGTGTGGAGAACATTGCCTTCTCGTGTTAATCAGTCGAAGGTTAGTGCAAAATCTGGATTTGATTTGGTCACTATCTCCCCGCTATGGCTGTAACCTATGTATAGATGTAACCTCTCATATTCCTCCTAGCTACTACACACTCCTACTATCCTACCAAGAACGGCCTAAGCTTAGATTGATAGATACAATATCTTAAATAGTCTGACTAGTAAATTTTTAGCTCTGTATCTAATTAGTGTTATAATGTCTACATCAACTGTGGGAAAGGAAAATGGAATGTGCAGTCTATAGGGTAGTCTAGCGGATAAAGCTCCGACAAAGAAAGATGGCTGTGGGCCCACTCTAACCGCCCACTTTAACTCTAACTCCACAGGGTCTTTTCTATTTAGGTTTGATGACGTCAACCACCACTGTGCAGCCAAAAACTGCCATGGTTAGCGAACTAATAGTTCAGGTGTATTGCCATCCTTCCTGTCATATTAAATTTCATCAACCGGCTGTCCTGTCCACCACATACAACAAGCGAATAGGGCGGGTTTTAGAGATAATACCATGCATGGGATCCTGATACTTAGTCCCTCAGGGAGAGTAGGCATTTAGAGTTTTATACATAGCGGTTTCACTATTTAACAGTAATTCAATAACTAGCTAATCTACAAGTGGATCATTTAATAGTAATATATGACAACTAGCTGTATGCTGTGTTTCTACCCTTTTTCTTTGCACCCATTCCCCTGTTACATCCTTTCCCAGTTTTATTCCAGTAACTTTTCTGTTTCTCATGGTGGACCCCTACTACTAAGGTATTGTTGGACTTTGTCTAATCCTACTTCCTAACCACAGCCGAATGTATAAAAAAAAGTTGGTTACCCTTCTATCTTCCCCTGCTGAGTATTATAACTTATACCATCAACCTTTAGCTAATATAAATTAATGAGAATGAGTGTGTATCCATTAGTAGAAAAAGGTAGTATTGTACCATAAAACACAGGTTCAAAACTATATCACACAGCAGTTCTTGCATGTCACCCGCCACATCACGGAGTCCCAATGATAGTAGGAAAAGTAGAGGTAGTAGTAAAGACCTTAATATAGCTCCCTATACCTTAGCTTTTATACTTAACTAGATTATATTTCCTTATTCCAAATCTTCTTTCCTAATACTTTTATTCATTTTTTTGACTTAATAGAGGGAATTAAAGTTAATATAAATATATTCTTATAACTTAAATAAGGTTTAGTATTATCCTAACATACTGAACTAAATTCAAGTTATTAAACTATTAAACTTATCCTTTTATAACTTATAAGATCTTATATCAAAATATTTCAGAGTCAAAGTTAAGATACGTAGAATTTAAATTTATACTAATAAGGCTGGATTCAGCTGCTACCTTAATCTAGTTTAGTGTGGTATCTGATCTGACTACTTAAAGTTTAGTATATTTATATTAGGTTTAGGACGCCACTATACCTAATATAGTGTGGTAACTCACAGCAACCTCTTTTAGTTTACTATACACTATTCAGGATTAGTAGCTCTTGCTTTCCCTAAAGAGAGATCTACTGCTCTACCACCCTTAGCCTTAGTAGTTCTGTCTCTATAACCTTATATATCATTTAATATTATTAATCTTATTACCCTATCCCTTACTCCTAGCTATATACTTTAACTTTACTACATTAAAATAATATTACATTTTTAACTCCTATAGTATCTGCCTTTAAAAAGGATAGGATGATATAGGCATATCGTATGTACATTAGCACAAATAATCAAAATAAAATATAATATAAGGCAGAAGAAGCTTAGAAAAGGGGAAAATAGCTAAAGAGGGGCCTAATTAATAATTAAACAGATTCTTGAGTTAGTAGGACATACTACTAATTATTATAACTATATAAAAGATGTATGAAGATAAATTAGTATTACTAAGTTACTTGTTAGAGAGTAAGAACTAGGGTTTTTATCTCACAATATTCAAAGGTTAACATTACCCGCAAGCTAGTTCGTGGACCCTAGAACCCTACTAAGTAGCGCACTAAGGCATATGGTATTGTAATACCTTACTTTACTAGAGGCTATGCTTATATATCTTCCCACCTATAGCAGGGGATTATGCCTAATGGTATAGAACATGAAATAAGCAGGTACATGGGCATAACAGGCAGGCACATGGAGAGAATAGACGGAAGAAGGTAGTGAGTGGCATCACATCCTGGCTAATATTATTGATTATTTTAGAATACGGCCCCTGATTAGAAGAAATTAATACTTTATTTATTTAGAATAGAATTAATATTATTCTTAGTCTTTAGCTTACTAAGCTAGTTAATATATAATAACTAGCTATATGAAATTATAATAAAATACTAATTAAAAGAGTTATATTAGTATATATATTTCTTAATAGAAAAATAAGCTGACCTAAATTACCTCTTTACATAAACCTATTCTATTTGAAATAGTACAGTAATTTATTAAAGTTAATTTTATAAGTTACTACCCTATTAGAGAGGATTTATAGAGATATATATAGACTTACCCTATTTTTCTACCACTTAAGGAGGTGTTGGATATAACATAATCCACCATTGAGTGCTGCACACCACCAAGCGCCGTACCACATTAAAAATCAACGCGTCAGTTTACCCTTCTTAATTTAACCACCCACTATGCCTCTAAAAAACGCGTTAAAATACTAGAAATCTAGCTAAGTAGGAAGTTAGAATCCTATTAACAATTTCTACTATTTAAAAGTATAAAACCTGTAGTATTTATAAAGTAGATTATATTTATAATATTTCTAAAAGAACCCTCTATTAATAACTTAATAGTATCTCTATTTATCTTAATATATACTAATAACCATAAATTGACTTAAAAATAAAGAGGATTTACTTTATAATAAATCCTATTATTTATTTTAATATAGAGTACCTTCCTAACTATCTTATATATAAGAGATAGCTAATATTCTTTTTATTATATATAATATAATACCTCTTTAAATTAGTTAGAGAGAAATAGGTCTATAACTTTATCTAAAATATAATAAATTAAAAATATACTTCTCTAGATAATATAACTATATACTTAATACAAGGACCCTAAAGTTATAAAAAAAATATTTAACTATATATAAATTACTAAATATAGTATAGGATTATATCTAAAATATTTAAATTTTAATAAACTAGCTTTATTATAGGCCTAGTAGCTACTACTTAAATAGTTATTAGAGCTAATTTTTATAGTAAAATACCTCTTATATAGCTAAAAAATTAGGAATAGATTACTTTTATTAAGTATATTAGTATCTTTAGATAGGCTCTTTCACTATATATTATCTTTAAGGGGAAGGTCTATATAGAGAGCTAGTATTAGAGTAATCTACTATATAACTAGAAGATTAAAGTTAGTCTAAATAGCTAGATAGTAATAAAATAAGCCTTTATTACTTAGAAATCTCTTTATTCTTACTACTACTAGTTAGACTATAGAAATATTATCTTCTAGTTTAATAGCTATAGCAGTTATCTAACACCTTAATTTAACTAAATATATAATAAGAATAATATTATTCTATTTATATATTTATTATGTTATACCTCCTATAGCCTCTAGATATTAGGTATTTTTTACTATTAAAGCATATATATAGATGCTTAGTAGAAACTAAGATATACCTTAGATTTAATTATATTAATAAGCTTAACTTCCTTAAAGCTTTTTCTTAGGTATATATAGAGATCTATACTATAGTAATATCTATAGTAGTTTCTCTACTACTAGGCTAGTTTATATAATCTAGGAAGACTTAGCTAGCTTAATATTTAGCTTAAAATACCTATATACTAGGCAGCTAGTCAACTAACTTAGTACTAAAGATACCCTATACTACTAGATAGTTAGAAAAGCAGGTATCTATAGTTAAAAGAAAGCTTTAGAAATATATATAAGTCTTATAGAGTCCTACCTCTTTATTAGAGGTTTAGTTAGATAAGATTATTAAAAATAATAAAATTACTTTAAATAAAGCTATTCTTATAATTAAGAAATTTATAATTTATAAACTATAAATAAGAAGTAGCTTTAAAAAAGAAGAAAGTCTACTAAGTAACTTACTAATATAGAGGGATTTTGTATTTAAAAAGCTAGGAGTAATTTTAATAAGAAAACTAAGTCTTTAAAGCTTAAGATACTGTATCTAGGGATCTAGGGCTTTCTATAGTTAGATTATATATATATACTCTTATAGTATTCTAATTATTATATTTAGGGGTATATGAGGGTTAGATATCCTAATCTACCTAATAATTAGTTTTATATAGAAATATAATTGGTTAGTTGGTAAAAGGGGCTTAAATCTCACCTAGTCATAGAAATTGGGTAGAGGTGGCTATCTTGCTTACATAGCCATCTCGCTTACCGAATATGTTAACGTGTTTCCACTACCGACCGCCACCTAACGCGTTTTTGGCCCGGTCGAAAACCTCGCCCAATTCAACCACCAACTATGCCTCCAAAAGCGCGTCGAAATGCTAAAAAGCTAGCTAAGTAAGAAGGCAGGATCTTATTAGTAATTTCTACTATAGAAAGTAAGTAGATTACCTAAATTACTTAAGCTATGTGGGTCTATAATATTCTATATTTAACTCTCTGGGACTGTCTTTATAGTAGTAATTATTATAAGGAAACACACACTAACTCCCATAAAATAACTTAAAATAAAGAGGAATTACTTATATAATAGATCCTATTACTAGATTATTATGGAGTACCTCCGTAACTATCTTATATATAAGAAATAGCTGATATCCTGCTTATTATACATAGAACTACACCTATTTAAACTATTAGAGAGAACTAGGTCTATAAGTTTATTAAATAATATAATAAATTAAAAGCCTACTATTCTTAATACTATAATTATTAATATACTAAATATAAAGACCTAAAGGCTATATAAGAGTAATTTAATATATATAAATTACTATTAATAATATAGGATTATATCTAAAGATATCTATAACTTTAATAAGACTAGCTTTATGATAGGCCTAGTAGCTACTATAAAAGTAGTTACTAGAGCTAGCTACTATAGAAAGGCCCCTCTTATCTAGCTAAGAAATTATAAATAAATTACTTTTATTAAGTATATTAGTATCTCTAATTAAATACTTCCTCTATATATTATCTTTAAAGGGAAGGTCTATATAGAAAACTAGTATTAGAGTAATCTACTTATAACTAGAGGATTAAAGTTAATCTAAATAGCTAGACTAGTAATAAAATAAGTCTTTATTAGCTTAAGAATCTCTTTATCCTTATAATTATACAGTTATATAACTAGGAAATTATCTTCTAGTTCTTAATAGCTATAGTAGTTATCTAATACCTTAGTTTAATAAGATATGTAGTAAGAATAATATTATTTCTATTTATATATCTGCTTATTCTTTATATCTCCTATAGCCTCTAGATACTAGCTATTTTTTACTATTAAAGTATATATATGAATACTTAGTAGAAACCTAGTATACCTTAAATTAAATTATATTAATAAGCTTAACTTCCTTAAAGCTTCTCTTGTATGTATATAGAGATCTATACTACTAGTAATATCTATAGTAGTTTCTCTACTACTAGGCTTGTTCTATATAATCTAGAGGAGGGTACTTAGCCAGCTAAATATTTAACTAAATACCTATACTACTAGGCAGCTAGTTAACTAATTTAGTACTTAAGACACCCTATACTACTAGATAGTTAGAAAAGTAGGTATCTTTAGTAAAAAGAAGGCTTTAGAGGTATATATAAGAAGACTTATAAAGTCCTATCTTTTATTAGAGATTTAATTAGATAAAATTATTAAATATAATAAACTAAGCTTTAAATAAGACAGCTCTTATATATTAAAAAATTTATAATTTATAGACTTTAAATAAGAAGTAAGTTTAAAAGAAAAGAAAGTCTACTAGATAGCTTACTACTACAGAGGGTCTTTCTATTTAAGAAGATAAGGAGTGATTTTAACAGAAGATTTAGGTATTTAAAGCTTAAGGTATAGGGTCTAGGGATCTAGGGCTTCCTATAGTTAGGCCTTATGTATATATACACTACTATAGTAGTATTCTAATTGTTATGTTTAGGGGTATACTAGAGTTAGATATCCTAATCCACCTAGTAATTAATTTATATATAATGCAGTTGTTTATTGGTAAAAAGGCGCTTGAATCTGCCTAGACGTGGAAATTGGAGCGGAGGTGGCAGCTCGGTAGTAGAACACGTTAACATATTTCACAAGCAAGCGGTCCATACAAACAAGCGTTCCACCCCCAGCCAATTTCCATGACTAGTGAGATTTAAACGCCTTTTACCAACCAACCAATTGCATTTCTATATAAAACTAAATACTAGGTGGATTAGGATATCTAACCCTAGTATACCCCTAAATATAATAATTAGAACACTATGGTAGCGCATATATATATAGTCTAACTATAGGAAGCCCTGGATCTTTAGATATAGTATCTTAAGCTTTAAAGACCTAATTCTCCTGTTAAAATCACTCCTAGCTCTTCTAAATAGAAAGACCCTCTATAATAATAAGCTATTTAGTAGACTTTTTTTTCTTTTAAACCTGCTTCTTATTATAGTTTATAAATTATGAATTTTTTAGTATATAAGAGCTGCTTATTTAAAGCTAGTTTACTATATTTAATAATCTTATCTAATTAAACCTTTAATAAAGAGGTAGAGCTCTATAAGTCTTTCTATATATATCTTTAAAGCCTCCTTTTTACTAGAGATACCTACTTTTCTAACTATCTAGTAGTATAGGGTGTCTTAGGTACTAAATTAGTTAACTAGCTACCTAGTAGTATAGGTATTTAAAGTTAAATTTTTAATTAACTAAGCACTTAATCTGGGCTATAGGGAACTAACCTAGTAGCAGAGAAGCTACTATAGATATTACTAGTAGTATAGATCTTTGTATACGCCTAAGAGAAAGCTTTAAGGAAGTCAAGCTTATTAATATAATAAAATCTAAGATATATTTATTCTCTACTAAGTATCCATATACATACTTTAATAGTAAAAAAAGCTAATATCTAAAGGCTACAGGAGATATAAAGAATAAATAAGATATAAATAGAAATAATATTATTCTTACTATATATCTTATTAAACTAAGGTATTAGATGGCTACTATAGCTATTAAAAACTAGGAGGCAATATTTCCTAGTTATATAACTAGTGGTTATAGGAATAAAGAGGTTTTTAAGCTAGTATAGACTTATTTTATTACTAGTCTAGTTATTTAGACTAACTTTAATCCTTTAATTATATAATAGATTACTCTAATACTATTTCTTAATATAGACCTTCCCTTTAAAAATATATATAGAGGAAGTACCTAGCTAAAGACACTAATATACTTAATAAAAGTAACCTATTTATAATTCCCTAGCTATAAAGAGAGGCCTTTTTATAGTAGCTAGCTCTAGTAACTACTTTTATAGTAGCTACTAGGCTTATTACAAATCTAGTCTTATTAAATTTATAGATATCCTTAGGTATAATACTATACTATATTATAGTAATTTATATGCGATTAAATTACTTCTTAATAATCTTAGGGTCTTTATATTAAGTATAATAGTAGTTATATTATTAAGAAAATATGTTTTTACTTTATTATATTATTTAATAAAGTTAGAGATCTAGTTCTCCCTAACTATCTTAATAGGTGTAGTACTACGCGAAGTAAGAAGGATTTTGGCTATTTCTTATATATAGGATGATTAGGGAGGTGCTCCATATTAATCTAATAATAGGATCTATTATATAAGCAAGCTCTCTTTATTTTAAGTTATTTTATGATTGTTAGCGCGTGTTTCTAAGCATATAGTAATTCTATTAAGCCAATAATATAGGGTTATATATAAGATATTAAAGACGTATATAGCTTTATAAATTAACTTTATTTCCTACTTTTAAATAGTAGATATTGTAAGTAGGACTCTTCCCTCTTTCTTAGCTAAATTTCTTGAATTTTAACGTGCTTTTAGAGGTATGGTTGGTGGTTAAATTGAGTGAGGCAATAAAACGCGTAAATTTTTGATGAGGTGGAACACTCGTTTGTGTGGACCGCTCGCTTGTGAAATATGTTATGTCATTACCCGCTTGCATGTCACCTAATCACATGGTCTCCAGGTCACACGACCTAGTGGTCATGTGACCTCGGACCAATGGACCAACTCCGGCCAAAGGGGCCAAGGCACTCCCAGGGGTTCATCCCTAGGAGGCCTAGAGCACCCCTATACCCCTTTTATTGACTCTGTTTCTGCATGTTTTATCCCCTCATCCTTTTGCTAGGGATTCCTCATACTAATGAGTGCCTGGGATAACTGAATAGTAACACCGAGGATTCTGGCCACGGTGTTCTTGGTCAACACCCCGGAGCATAAATATGAGCTCAAACCCCCTAGTTAGTTAGAACAGACTGCCAGATCAATCGATTCTTTCCTTGCTTATTAAGCTTTTCTTTATGATGTTATTTATGCTCGTTTAGTTGCCTGATTTAGTACATGCATCTGCATAAGGCTTAGTCATCTTGTTTATTCAATAGGAGGCTACTATGATAATCCTTTAGATTATACTATAAGATATACTAATAAGGCTTTAGCTACTAGGCCTAATCTATATACTCTTTTAAATCATATCTCTAGTAGTGGATAAGATAGAGCTACTTCTTAACTTTTTAACAATGTACTACTAGAGCTGTCATATAATAGTAAAGCCTTTATAGATAGGTATAGGAGTATAGCTAATTATTTAAATAATATTAGGTACTAGATACTAGATAACCATAGTTATGTTCTAATATAATAATACTTTTGTGTCAGCACGCCATCGGAGAGGAAGCATGCGGGGGATGGGAGAGGGTGGAGGGACATGCAGGGAGAGTGAGAGATCTGCTGGAGGTACTGTACAAGGTTATGAAGTATGAATAATGTCCATCTGCAGTAGATATAACGCATCGGCGTAATAACCGTCCCCCCAACCAGCCCATATACCTTATGTGGTCGACCAGAGCAAAGATCACTCACTATCCTCACTTCCCACATCCAAATCCATCACCTTCATCGCCTCCGACAGAACATACTCCATTGTCCCCTCCACACCCCGCCCTATCGCCTTTTGAAGCGCCGTCTTCTCCTGCCCGGCCGATAACCCCGTCACCCCAGTCTCCAGAAACAGTCGGGCCGCCACGACATCCGTTTGTGTCGTTGCCTGATCAAGCCCACCCTCTCTACTCTTCACCCGATAGCTAACCTTCTCCAACAAAACCTCCACGACCTCCCGATGTCCCCCACGAACCGCCTTCATCAACGGCGTACACCCTTCCTTATCAGCAAGAAATACATTCGCCTTTCCGTCCCGAACCAGAAACCGGACGAGACACCCACATGTCCATGGTCACACGCACACAGCAACGCCGTGGCCCCATGCACCACCGAAGCAACATCCACATCCACATCCACCCCCTCCATCCCGATGAGAAACTCCACCACGTCGAGATTCCCCGCCGCCGCGGCAGCCAGCAGTGGCGTCTCCCCGTTCGGGCCCGCAACCGCCCACGCGTCCGCCCCGTACTGCACCAGCAGGCGCAGGATCCCGAGCTGTCCGCTAAACGCAGCGTAGTGCACAGGGTAGGCCCTGCGGGCCGGGGGACATCGCGTCGATGCCGGCGTTGAGGAGGGCAGTGACTTCGTCAGTGTGGCCAAAGCAGATGTAGGTGTGGAAGAGGTTTCGGGCGGAGGAGGTGACGTTCACCGTCACGGTTGGTGGGGGGTGAGCAGTGGAAATGGCGGAGTGGATGGATTTCGCCGCGTGGGAGAGACGCGAACAGGCTTTGATCGGTCGACGGGGTCGGAGGAGTCCAAGGGTTCCGAGGCTAGGCTATTCTCAAGAGCGAGGACGGATTCGTGGAGGAGGGCCAGAGAGAGCCCTAGGACAGAGGGCTTGGCGTGGAATTGTACGTCAAGCCATCTATTCTCATGGTTATTACGGACGGACAGGGTTGATCAGTGATGTGTCATAACGGGGGTTCATCTGCCCAGCCAGCTCGGTGGAGGGTTCAGGAGATGGGAAACATACACTTGGGTCAAACACAGAATCACATCGAGGCTGTTCGAACTAATCCCGATACCCTTTTCAAAATCAGCAATCTCCGACTCCAGTGCTTGAATTGCTGCAGAAATGCCATCATCGTCGTCGTCATCGCTGTCCACATTGTCGCATACCACTTGGCTGAACTCTGCCACCGTCTCCATAGTCTCAGCCCCCGCCGCAAGAACCCCTGTGACAATCTCAACCATCTCAGTGCTGATATCTGCATCTTTTAGTGCCTGCTGGCTGGCCGAACAGTTACTCAAGATGAACAGTGTGAGGTCATGGAAATGATCGGCAGCGAGTAGAGATTATCAAGGGTTTTCTGGGCTGGCTCAGTCTCTACATTATTGATGACAATTTGGAGATTATCAAGGGTCTTTGTTTGTTGCTGGTTAGTCTTTACTCGTCTTCATGCTCATGTGATCATGTTAGCTGGGGAAAGGGGGGGGGGGGGGGGGGGGGGGGTTACGTACCGTAGCTGATGTCTCTATGAGGGGTGTCAGGTTGGTTGAGATAACCGGAATTTGATCCATTTTGGTGGTTGAAGGTTCTTGACATTTGTCCCTTGATTTCTTGGAGGGCAAGAGGGGGAGGGAAGGAGGGAAGGAGGGAAAGATTTCAGAATTATAATCATGGCAATCCTGGGGACTGAGAACGAGGCTGAGCTCATACGCAGGTTGCATTCTGAGTGAGATGGTCCTACCTGGTGTCCAAGCTATGATTGCACGAATCATTTGCAATACGAGTTTTAGTGGGAGGCGTATTTTAGTGCGTGTGCTTGGTCCCTCATCACCATTAGACTCTGCTATTTAAGGACACAAGGGCGCTGTCAAGGCAGACAGCTTACCTACAGAGGAGGTAGCGGGAATGACTACTCCCCTCCAACTACTGTCTTGAAATACCCTGGCAGTCGGCTTAGGATGCGACTCAATGCGCTACCAGCAGAGATATTCCACCTCATTGCCAAGGCACTAAAGAGAGAAGCATATCTAAAAGCTCTAGCTCAGGCCAGCCGCATTCTATTTAATATCTTGAATACAGCCCTGTACCTGCGGAATATTACTAATTCAACTTCTGCTCTTTGATGGGTGTGGCATGTAATTCAGTCAACACTAGTTAAAGGTATATGGAATTTGGTGCCGCATTTGACTTTGAAAGGGAAAGTGACAGTAACAGCCCCTTCTAGTCTAGTTTGTCGCCAGGTTGCCTTGCTATGAAACAAAACTACCGCGATATTCTATATACCCCAGTCCGCCCAGAGTCAGCGGGATCCTCATACAAAATTTTGGGGTGCAGGGGTTAGGGGGCTTAGTTTACAGTCTTAGTGCTTGTTGGTATGGAGAAGATTGGTGAACCCGACGAACCCACCCTTAACTAGAGTTAATTTTAGGGTGGATAAGGGCGGGTTTTAAGGCTTACTTAACCTAACCCAACCGACCCACAGGTTCTAAGAAGAAATCTCAAAAATCTATAGGCTCCTCGCTAAGATACTTAGTATAATAGGCTAAACTAAGTATAATTAGTTTTAGACTAGGGCGGGTTAGGGCAGGTAATATTTTAAATATTAAGTAATATACATCTCTTTTTATTCTTTAAATAGCTTTAGTATTTCTTAATATATAGACTTTATATTTTATATATAGTAAATTTTAGTACTTATTATGTTAGATATACCCCCTTTCCCTATACTCTACTATAGTATGTTAATTCTTATATTTAGGGGTATACTAGGGTCAGATGTCCTAATCTACCCGGTAACTTAGAATATACAGGTTGGGTCTGTGGCCTGAACATCATCATCGCCAGCATAGGGATCGACATCCCTCGATATGGACACACCTGTCGGTGATCCTATTCGTCACATACTGTCTGGGGCATCCCACATAACGCCCTGTAAATGGCTGGTACTGGATCTGCCGTCGCACACGCATTATCCACTGCTTAGCAAGTTGGCTGGCGGGGTCTTGACATTGATATATATTGTGGCGGTTCCCATCACGGCCCGGCCTGATGCAAATGTAACAATGATCCTGCCACTGGGAGCACTCCCACATGTTGGTCTGGCCAATGATATTAGTCTGGATGGTCTGTTGCTGGTTTCTGATCTCGGCTCGGGCCCACCGATAGGGTTGGATGACGGGCCTGCTGAATCTGCTCTTTATCCTCCTGCTTCTGCTTCTGCTTCCTCCCCTGCGCTGATTCTTGTGCTGACCCGCCTTGCCCAGCTCGCTTCGCCTCCTCCATCCACTCTGGATATCTCGAGTTATTTAGCCTTCGGTTGTCACTTTCGGGTGGGTATAGGGTTATCAATCTGGGATGCTGTATCTGGATCTGCTCCGTCTTCCTGCTGTCTGATTGGCGGATGCCCGTCATGTTGATTGACGGATTGATGCGGTGCTCTATTGATTGCTGAATGGGTTGCTGGCTGGATTGCCAAATGGACTGCTTCGTATGTGGCTGGATCCGTTTCTTCCCGAACTGCGCCAGGTCCAGCTATATATCTTGCTTTGCCTCTTCCGGCTCAGCTGGCGAGCATTGATCGCATGCGTCCCCCCCCTCCCTGTGTAACCGTCCGACTGGCTAATTCATCCCACCTGGCACAGCCATTCTCCTGCGCGTAATCCAGTAACCTACGCCGTGTACCCAGATACCTACATGATATATCGGATGTCAGGGACATTCACATCCATCCCCAACACACTCGTGCCCGTGATCCAACAAGTTTATCCCCTCTATAAACCGCTGCAGTACCCCAGTTCAGTCGATCCCCTTAAGATAATACGCTTCAAACCCATACAGCTCGGCCATGGCGGTCACCTGACTAAAGATATTTACGTATATCAAGACTTTGCCGCCCTGGCATGGACTGCGGCAGTCTGCTGCCAGATTTATATGTCAACAGACTCGGTCTGAACGACTGATGCGGCTCTCGCGGATGCGACCATTGTCAGGTCCCCATACCTGATATCGCACGTTCATTCGGGTGGTGCGGGCCCACAGTAGTTGGATCTCGGGAGTGTTGGATATGCTTGAATAATATGTCTTCCAACCAGGGGATTGACTATCAGATGCTTATGACTGTAACATGGTTGTCAAACAATATGGAAGCAAACTAGTCGCCTGTAGATATCAACTAGAGGAAGACACTCCTATGAGAATGCGGTGTAAAGCATCAGAGGCACTGCCGCACTGGCAGATAGAGCCCAACGTGTTGTGACGCGTTGAATTAATAATATTATACGTTTATGGTTGTTAATTAGATATCTGGTGGTGAAGTGATCACCACATCCAAGTCATATGACAGGCGGCAGCCTGGACTGTTCCCCATCGGATACAATATACAGGTGACCTGACCTTTTATTCCAAACGCGCACATAATCAACCATCATTCGGGTCGCCGCCTGATCCTTGGTTTGCGCATTCGGCGCCCCAGCCCAATCCCCACCGACAGCAACGTTCAGCAAGAGGAAGTGTCCCTGATACGCAATCTTGTACCATGTATCATAGTCATTGATATCTCTCCCCGTAAGCGAAAACTTCTTCTTCCCATCCACATACCAGTTCAGCACATTATTCCTCCACAGTTCAATCCCATCCGCCGTAACCTGCGTTCGGTCGACCTCAAAGCCAACATAATGCCACGCACACTTCGTCCAGGGCTTCCCCCCATTCGTCAGCCCAGAGGGCTCATTGCAAACCCCCCCAGGCCCCGTCCCGCAGTGCAACGCGTTATACACGGTATTCTGTCCGTTGATGACCTCAAGAATATCCCACTCGGAGGTATACGGCCAGTTCTGGTAGTTCCCACGGAAATCCGCGCCGAGCGCCCAGAAGGCGTTCCAGATGCCTTTAGAGAGGTTTTCATACGCGCAGCCCGTTTTGATCTTCGCTTCGATGAAGAGCTTCCCGCCGCGCTTGGCTTTGAAATCTTTGCGGACAGTCTCTATCCGGGCGCTTGTCCATTTCCCGTTACTTTCTTTCCGTGGAATGATACGCAGCCAGCCCTCCGGTGTGATGTAGATGTTGTTGATGGAATTTGTATACGTTTGCAGCTCGTTGCTGCCCCAATTAGGTGGACCGCCTGGGTACTGTGTGCCGATGTCGTAGATCCATTTTGACGTAGAGGGTTGCTTCAGCGAGCCCGTTGGGTAGTTGAATTCATCTTGCCAGGTGAGCGAGTAGCCAGTGGAGGGATTTGTGAGGGCCGAGTTTCAAGACCAGCGGTTGGGAGGGCACGGGCTTCATGGAGGGCGGCATGGGCTTCGTGGACTTCTTCGGAGTGTGTCGAGGGAGGGGTGTGCTGTGGCAACGCCGAGCGCGAGGGAGAGAAGGAAGAAGGATCTCATGATGTCAATTGAACTGGAGAACTTGACTGGAGGTATCACAGCTCAACTATTAGCAAGCAATCGGATACCGCATGAGGGGAAAACTTACATTTAAGGCTTTCCCTGCCCTGCTGTGCAGTCCAGTCTGGGTCTTCAAAAGTCAGGGTCTGTCAATATCCCAATGCTCGAGCAAAGCCTGGTCAGCCGAGCAATAACACCAATGGCGAATCTGGATTTCAGCCCATTGAGAAAAACCAATATCAGGCAAAATTACCCAGGAACATGGGCAATCAGAACTCTGGATAGCCTGGGCAAGCTAGACTATTTCGTACTAGATGATGAAGTAGCGTGGTGTTCCTGGCACCAGTTATTTCGGGAAATGGGAGCGAGTCAATATTATTGGTGGAGCCGCTATAGATCGTTCTGGCCCTCAAGCTTGTTGGAGCATCTTGATTCTGGATACCGTCACCCTGATACGCACTACTAATGCATTGGGGTTAGTCCTGTATCTATATATAACCTGTCCTGAGACCCGCAGATCCACACGCAAGACAATGCTTCGTAATTATGCATACATTAAAGCTCCTTGTGAGGTTAATCAAACTTAACCTGACCATTTCTACGTAACCCTCTCACAATCCAAAATACAAGCTTCATTTAATTTGTAAAAAGAAATTGAAATTTCTTGTTAAATTCTGTTCTAACTGTCTTTATGGAAAATTCGTGGACTTTAGTCTGGCTGACGTAATCCCCCTTTTCAACAACAGGTTGAAAAAGTTATACATGGTACGAGTCTGTTAGTACGATTTGAATTTGTCCGTGAGAACAAGCAGCCTGAAGCGCATTTCCGTACTTTCACCCTAATTGACATTTACTCCATATTCCAACAATCTCCACGATCCGCTTGTGTTTCACAGTCGGACCTAGGTGGTAGAGTCTGTAGGTGCGATCCGGGTGGACCAGACCATGGGGTCTGGTCATAGTGGCCTTTTTGGCCTAGTTCGGAACACGCTTGCCCGGACACGTGACCTTACATCATCCTTTTAATAACAACTAACGTGTTCCACTACCGAGCCGCCACCTACTACGAGCCGCCACCTCCGCTCCGATTTCCACGTCTAGGCAGATTCAAGCGCCTTTTTATTAACAAAACAACTGCATTTCTATACAAATTTAATTACTAGGTGGATTAGGACATCTAACTCTAGTATACCCCCGAACATAACAATTAGAACACTATAGTAGTGTATATACACGAGGCCCAACTGCAGGAAGCCCTAGATCCCTAGACCCTATACCTTAAGCTTTAAATACCTGAATCTCCTGTTAAAATCACTCCTTACTCTCTTAAATAGAAAGACTCTCTGTAGTAGTAAGCTACTTAGTAGACTTCTTTTCTTTTAAATCTGCTTCTCATTTAAAGCCTATAAATCACGAATTTCTTAATATATAAGAGCTACCTTATTTAAAGCCAGTTTACTGTATTTATAATCTTATCCAATTGAACCTCTAATAAGAGGTAGGACTCTGTAAGCCTTCTATATATGCCTCTAAAGCCTTCTTTTTACTAGAGATACCTGCTTTTCTAACTACCTAGTAGTATAGGGTATCTTAGGCACTAAATTAGTTGACCAGCTGCCTAGTAGTATAGATTATTTAGTCAAATATTTAGCTGGCTAAGCACCTCTCTAGGTTATATAGAATAAGCCTAGCAGAGAAACTACTATAGATATTACTAGTAGTATAGATCTCTGTATACGTATAGGGAAAGCTTTAAGAAAGTCAAGCGTATTAATATAATTTAATCTAAGGTGTATCTGGGTTTCTACTAAGCATCCATATATACGCTTTAATAGTGAAAAACAGCCAATATCCAGAGGCTATAGGAGATATAAAGAATAAGCAGGTATATAGATAGGAATATTATTTTACTATATATCTTATTAAACTAAGGTGTTAGATAACTGCTATAGCTATTAAGAACTAGGAGACGATATTTCTTAGTTTATAACTAGTAGTTATGGGGATAAGAGATTCTTAAGCTAGTATAAAGCTTATTTTATTACTAGTCTAGCTATTTAGACTAACTTTAATCCTCTAGTTATATGGTTAGATTACTAACTATACTAGTCCTCTATATAGACCTTCCCTTTAAAGATAATATATAGAGGAAGCACCTAATTAGAGACACTATATACTTAATAGAAGTAACCTATTTATAATTCTCTAGCTAGATAAGAGGGGCCTTCTATAGTTAGCTAGCTCTAGTAACTACTTTTATAGTAGCTACTAGGCTCATCAAAGCTAGTCTTAGTCTTATTAAAGTTATGATATCTTTAGATATAATCTGTGTTATTATATAGTAATTTATAATAATTAAACTACTTTTATATAGCCTTTGGGTCTTCGTATTTGGTATATTAATAATTATTGTATTAAGAATAATGGGCTTTTAATTCATTATTAGAGTGGGGCATTCTTAACCGTTCAGGTTAATTACTGAGCTTTTATAATATGTATTTAACCTACTAACATTAATATATAGTGTTAATAATATTGAAATTAGATATCACATGCTATAGGATATTTAATTACATAATAAATACCACCATTACACTATTTTAGTAAATATACATGACTAATCAATTTTAGACCCTTTTTTTATAGTGTATTTTTTAACCGTTGAGTATTTTACAGTATTATAGATGTATTACATAATATACTTCTACATATATTACTAATAATCTTATATATATATAAATTTCAATTTTAAATTTAATTATATCTAATATATAGCTATAATCTTTATACCTGAGGCGGTATTTTTTAACCGTTTTAGCCAAAACGGTTAATAAAACGGTTAACCATGCCCACTCTATTCATTTATATTATTTAATAAACTTATAGACTAGTTCTCTCTAATAATTTGAATAGGTGTAGTTCTATATATAATAAGCAGGATATCAGCTATTTCTTATATATAAGATAGTTATGGAGGTGCTCCATAATAATCTAGCAATAGGATCTATTATATAAGTAATTCCTCTTTATTTTAAGTTATTTTATGGGAGTTAGTATGTGTTTTCTTATAATAATTACTACCATATAGACGGTCCTAGAGAGTTAAATATAGAATATTATAGACCTACGTAGCTTAAGTAATTGAGGTAATCTGCTTGCTTTCTATAGTAGAAATTACTAATAAGATCCTGCCTTCTTGCTTAGCTAGATTTCTAGCATTTCGACGCGCTTTTGGAGGCATAATTGGTGGTTGAATTAGGTGAGGTTTTCGACCGGGCCAAAAACGCGTTAGGTGGCGGCTTGGTAGTAGGTGGCGGCTCGGTAGTGGAAACACGTTATACTATGCTATACTTTTGTGTGTCACCATTCTATTAACACCAAGTGAAGATTGAACCACTTGCTCATGGACAGTAAACGCTGCTAGATGCAGTACTTGCATTATAGACTGTCTGCTGTAAGGCATCGCTGCTTTGTAAAAGATAGGAAACTACGATGACAATGGATTTTAAATCACATATTTGTAATTAATACACTCGGTCCAGCGCTGTCTTGTCCGAAGCTAGATCCGGTATTTCTACATGATTGCCCCAATACTGATGATCCCCTAGAAACAGGGTGTGGAACTTTATATAGATTTTTTTTACCTAGTAATCTCATAATAAAAAAGAATTGGTATAGAATAGCTTAATTCCTAGAATACTGCTAGTTCTAAATAACTATTTATATTTTAATTAAAGCCCCTGGAATTGACAGAAACTACCTAATTAGGATAAAATATAATGTGTCCTCTTTGAGCACTATAGAGTCTTAAAGCACTATATCTCTTGACAGTAATCTATCCCGTGGTATTCCGACACATAGAGTACTGGAGCAAAGTTTGTTATCGTCACACACCAGATCCTACATCAACAAATCTAAACATATTTGAATCATCAGATTCATCATTCCATTACTTTCACTCACTCTTATGAGTAAGCATGCATGACATTGTCTGAACTGCTTGTCATGGATCTGTGGAGTGGAGATGATAATCTATTCGGAACTAGCTAGTGGAGGCCATATAATGGCGCACAGCTCGTGATTGTGTTATATGACACTGCTCCTCGTGATGAGAAACCCTTGCAGTCTGATGGATAAGATAGACCTTAGAATTATCAATAAAGACAAATTTCCCAAATGGACAATAGAGTCTCATGTTGATCAATGATGAATCTAGTCCAGCTTCCGCTGCAGTTGGTTTTTGTGGATAGATAGCTATACCTGGCGCGACCATTTCCACTGTTGTCAAAGGACGGCGTCCAATAACAATGACCTGTAAGTCCTGACTCACAATTGTACTACAGACATCAAGAAGGATCTAAGTGACACCGCCACATTTCTGAACAGGCTGGATTTTAATAAGATAACTAATGCTTACGTCCTTCCCAACCGAAAGCGGGGCAAGCACATGCACACATTCAAAACCCACACACCATCCCCTACATACACAGTTTCACAAGCTAGGTGACAACTTGTTTCATGAATCAACTCGTCACCCTCTTGCCGGATAATCCACACCATACTTATCACAAACTTAATCCCTGCAGTCAGCCACATCACAACGCAAAAATCACCAGTGGCCGTGGTGATCCAACCCCCTGCAATAGCTCCACGAGAGTCAGAGTAAAGTCACCATACACTGGTCCCGCGTAGCGTTTCGAAGAAAGAACAACTTTAGGTCTAAAACCAAATCACACAATAGACTATTAATTATCACTGTCGGCACTTCATTGTAGCTGAGTGCATGGCTGACAACTATCTGCCCCGCTGACTGGATGCTCAACAGCACGATGGGTGCTTCTTGACTCCACTCAGGCTCCGCGCTGTCTCCGGCAGACCCTGGATGCCGGGGATTGCCCCTGCTCTGCACTAGCACGGCCGTAATGATGAGCATAGCCGTCTGGAGGACGAAGGTAAGCACCAAGGTGCCGCGTTTAGGGTGCTATTCAGATGAGCAAATAAGAAGCACCCGAGAACAAAGCATCCGATCAAAGCCAGGGATCGGGCCCAGCTATATGGACGAAGATTCTGATTTGAGGCGCCCAGACCAACGAAACTGGTATTGCCTGTGGCTAGGAAGGGGGGGGGTTTATTGATTGTGAGTTGGGGAAAGCGTACCAGTCTCCATTGACACGAAGGTGTTGTATGCTGTATCTGTCATTTCGATCTTCCTCTTAGCGAACTGCACAGCTCTTACCATTGTATACTGTACTGTCTACCAGTCCTGAGGAGAGACAGCACGCATATAATAGCTTGTCAGTATGGGCAGGAGTGATGTCGGCTTTCAGTCTTTCGACCCAATTTTCCTTGGAGATAAGCCGATCCATAATGAGGGCTATGAGAAATTTTCCAAAGTGGCCAATAATGAATTTGACGAGTCGCCGAGTTAATTTAGAGGCCCATCCCCTGGGGTCGCACTGACTTCATATCTCGCAAACACGGAAGACAAGACCGCATGGCCTTCTCCTGACTGCAGATGTGACAACCAACTCCGCCACGACCGGCGATACAAGTCCACCCTGGCGAGGCGTGTTCATCGCAGTGACAATGTAACCGCCTGTCTGATTTCCTCGGCCAATTGAATAATTTGTTGCTATATCCTGAGAGATCGACATGGAGCTCAGCGTCCACCGGCAGCACCCGAGCCCAACTCCCTCGAGCCAAGACACTTGGCTCTGCACAGAGACCGGAGCAATCCCCGATACAGCCTCCAAGACCACCTTCTGGTTCTCCGGTGGGGTGGTGGCTGTTGGATGCCATGCGTCGCGGCAGCTTCCGCGCGCTGTTGATCTGCTGGATAATCAGGCATTTTCCCGCAACCAGATGCTCCGTTCCACTCAAAGAAGGCGCAGGAGCGATCTGCCGTGATGCCAAGGCGCAAGTTCACTTTGAAGACTCTGGGTACTGCAGAACATGATGGGATCTACGTTACTATACGCTCGGTAGATAGACAATCTTGATAGGTATGTGCCTAGACGCTGCTCAAGGTCAAACCTCTCGTTATCCCTGAAGCTGACCTTGTTCGGTCACTCCAAATGCACTGGGGCAGATTTTAACCAAGAGCTTCGACTTCCTGATGGTGTTAAAAGTGCCGATGCTCGACAGACGTCTATCCTCCACCTGTAGCGGGCTACGCTGGACTTTGGGAAGTTTGAACACGATCTAGAGGCGACAGGACACAGTGAATTAGCCGGACCATATCCAGCTCCGATGTCGTGCTGCATGCTTCGTGTGCTGGCCGTCTCAGGCGGGTCACGAAAGGTATATTACACCGAAAGCGTCTACTACTTGACAATGTTGTATGGAGGCGAGGGGTAGATGACTCTGATGTCCCAACTAGGCAGTTCGCTCTGCGCCGATATGCTAGATCCCACCCCAGGTATCTGTCTATCAGGCACGAGATGAAGGTATCCGTTCCCCAAACACCAGCCGGTCTCAAAGTATCCCACCAATGACACTGTCAACCAGTGAGCTGTCCCCACGCCGGTCGTGACCAGAGTATATGATGTGGTTTCATCTGACACATGCACAGTCAGCCACCTGTATGTTGATGCTGGTTTTGGTGCATAACGCCCATCAGTGGCCAAGGGCGGTTAATATAGACGGATCAGACAAGTCCACTCTACTTCTTTGCGGAGTATGAAGGTATCCGCAGTCATTAATGCGGGTAGTAGTGTCGCGTACCGATAACACTCCAGAATACCGACGATCAGTGGGCTGGTGGCTGCTCCGACGGGTGATATTCCATCCAAGGAGACGTATATTAAACGGGTCTGCAGCGGGAGCATTAGAGATATATGTTCCAACATCAAGAACTATCTGTGTGTCCTCCTTGCGTGTTGTCTTCCAATCTCTTCCAATATATCAACAATGAAGGTTTATGATTGCCAACCTGAACCCCTTCGGTCCCCCGTTAATTGCCGACATGGATACAGGATACGCAGGATACGGAGGTACGTCCTTTCCATGTATCCCTGGCTAATAGGCTGATCTTATTGTCTCTGTCAGGTCCCCTTATGGTTGCCAAGTCCGTCCAGCAGTACTTTCAGGCTGGCGTTGCATGGTTCTACATTGAAGACCAGATCCAAAACAAGCGACATGGACATCGCAGGTAACGCCGTGGTGAGCCTGGATGAGTAACCCATCCGCATCCACGCAGCCAAGCAGACAAAAGATCGTCTGCATTCCGACATTGTTTTCATTGCCCGCACCGATGCCCTTCAACAGCACGGCTATGCTGAGTGCATACGCCGATTGAAAGCTGCCCGGGACCTTGGAGCCGATGCCGGCCTCCTTGAGGGCTTCACATCCAAGGAACAGGCCAGACAGGCGGTACAGGATCTTTCTCCGTGGCCCCTGCTTCTGAACATGGTGGACAATGGAGCGGGCCCAGTCATCACCACGAAGGAGGCGCAAGAGATGGGGTTCCGAATTATGATCTTCTCGTTCGAGTCGCTGGCCCCTGCATACTTGGGAATCAAGGCGGCTTTGGAGGGTCTGAAGACCGAGGGCATCGTAGGAACACCGGAAAAGTGGGTTCGACGAAGTTGTTCGAAGTCTGTGGACTGATGTACTCCGTCATTATTGATACATATGCTGGTGGAAGTGGATTTGTGAATGGGTTTGATGTGGGATACGGGTACATTGATGACATCAATGAGGGAATTATAGCTGTCGTCTGACTCTTTTCGTTCGTTTTGGATTAGTTTTCTATCGCTTTTCACTCCTAAGATTGTTGTGAAGATGCCTGCCATGCAATAGGGCTCACCCAGCTCAAGCTCTTTGACTACAAAAGGTGTGAACACACCCATGCTTAAGACATAATGTTTCCCATGTAGTTGTGAGTTTACGATACCGTTTCTCGCCACTCAGCGTCTTAGCATCTGAATTTCTAGCCCAAGGTCAGTAGGGCCACCAGCACCCAAAGGGGTCCAAGCAGCCGCAGTTCTAGTTTCGCTGAGCTGCGATCTTCCATGGATCTCTGGCCAAGCAATCCCCGCATTTGCTGGGGATCATCACCCCCGCCTGCCAAGTTCCTGTGCCCGTTGGTGGTCGGTGTCTCCAGCGCCACGGGTCCCTTTAGAACTGCATCCGAGGTATCGGGTAAGGATTGCTGGCACTAGGATGGATATTACCAGGCGAAACAGCTTAAAGCCATGGAGGGGGGAAGCATTGACAGTGGCATCTTTCTTTTTCCTCTGTACTAAGCATCTTTAACATGGCAGACGACTCATCCCATAGTGAAAAAGCCAACGAGTCGGTAGTAACGCCTGACAGAGACTGGGACGAGATTGAGGAAAAGGCACTTGTGTGAGTGACACAACAAATCCACCTCCGGTTCTCATTGACCCATGTAAAGCAAGCGAATTGACTGGCATGTGCTGCCGATGCTCTGCCTGGTTTTTGGGCTGTCGTTATTAGACCGGACCAACATCTCTGCCGCGTACATTGCGGGCATGGCGGAGGCTTTGGAGTTGACCGTTGGTGAGTTGGCGTTTGTGCCCGTCCAGATCCGTACGGATGCGCTGACGGGTTCTTGTTTCCACCAGGCGCTCGCTACAACATTGCCCTCCTTCTCTTCTTTGTTCCATATGCTCTGCTCGAACTCCCGTCCAACGTGATCATCCGTCGAATTGGGGCCCGAATCTGGCTCAGCTTTCTCGTCATCGCATGGGGCGCGTGTGTCCTGGGCATGGGGTTCGTTCGCCACTGGGTGCCTCTCGCGGTTCTGAGGATCTTGCTGGGAGCGTTTGAAGCTGGACGTGAGTCTTCGGTATCAGGGACGATCCTCCTACTCCACTAAGGACGTTCAACAGTGTTCCCTGGGGCGGTCTTTATCATTTCATCGTGGTATCGCACCTACGAGACGGCCAGGAGAGTGTCGATCTTCTACATGGCCTCGCTGTTTGCCTCCGGATTCAGTGGGATTGTAAGTCGCAGTCGATCTTTCCGTCTATCAGACGCGGTCCATCGGTCTGATGCGTACTAGATTGCATATGGCTTGTCTTTGATTCGCTCGGGAGATGGTATCTACCGGCAAGGCTGGCGGTGGATCTTCATCGTTGAAGGGCGATCACCGTGGCCGCGGGCTTCGTTGGACTCTTTACATTGGGGCAATGTCTCTCTCCCGGACCTGATGTCCTATGTGGCTCACCTGCTGACCTTTATTCTTCGCGACGAATAGTCCCCGAGAAAGCACGATGGCTGAGTCCACGGGAGCAGCATATTGCTTCCGTGCGAATCTCACAGGAACGGGGCAACCAGGAATACGCGCATATCACGTTCAAACAGAGCTTGAAGTATCTTCTGGACCTGAAACTGGGGTTTTAGTCAGTGATCCTCTCCCGTTATGTTGTTCTCAGGAGTTAATGATGGGCAGTGTCCTGCAATACTTTATCTGTGCATCCAGCGTCTACTCCCTGGCGTTCTTCATGCCGATCATCCTGCGCGAGGGAATGGGATTCAGCTATGCGTTGGCCCAGGTGTTGACCAGTCCTCCCTATGTAGGCGTTCCTTTCACCCCGTTCTGTCGTGATCCGACTAATATGCACGTCACCAGCTGTTGACGGTCTTGCTCAGCCTCATCATGGCTTGGATTTCCGATAAGTTCCGGATCCGGTGGCCGTACGTGTCATACACCTGGACGCAACAATGACCCTGACTGACGGGCATCTAGGATCTTATGCGCTCAGTCGCTTACTGCGTCAGCACCGCTCTCTTCGACACCGTCTATGGGGCAAAGTGACTGACGCTGTGCAGAATTGTCGGACTTCTGATCACCGTCTATGCAAAGCCTCCCGGGGTTCGCTATTTCGGGACCTTCCTCGCGGTGTTCGGCACGCAAGCCAACGTGTACGCAATCTGTCCTCTCTCAACGTCCTCTTCTGTACTCTGGTCTTGATTACCGTCATCATAGAGAGCTAACCACGGTTACAGTCCCGCTACCCTGGCCTATGGACAGAACCAGACGGCCCTGTCGCAAAAGAAAGGCGTGGTCTCGGCCGCGATGATCGCTGTCGGTGCGGCCGGGGGCGTCACAGGAAGCACGATCTTTCGGTCTCAAGATGCACCGTTGTATCTGCCGGGGATGTGTATGGGCCCCTGTTCCCCGCGGTTTCCCCACGCTAACCTGGGGTCGATCCCCACGGCCAGGAGTACGATTGCGATGCAGCTGCTCTATACGGTGGGGACGTTTGGGATGTCCATGTATCTCCGGCGACGCAATCGTCGGCGAAGGCGATGCAAGGTGGGTGTGCTGGAGGGGGTGCCCGGATTTCGATATGCCCCTAAGTTGGCTTGATGCAGCGCGGGACATGCCTGATGACGGGGAGCAATTGGGTGGAACAAGGATGATCGGGATGTCACCATGGGGGCGGTAGATCAATCCCGGCTGTCCTGTTCTCTCTGTACTGTGCCTGACTGTGTTCCTGCGTGTGTCTGCTCCTGAGCGTGTCTGCTCCTGGGCGTGTCTGCTCCTGTGTTGAAGTATCCAGTTGGCGATGTGGGGGTGGAGGGACCCCCACGACGGTGGGGGTGCCGTGGGGGCTTCG
The DNA here is from genome assembly GCA_039763685.1 of Aspergillus micronesiensis. NCBI lineage: Eukaryota > Fungi > Ascomycota > Eurotiomycetes > Eurotiales > Aspergillaceae > Aspergillus > Aspergillus micronesiensis. The sequence continues at coordinate 74,261 of JASHHO010000041.1, read as the reverse complement.
GGGGTGATGTTGTACTGCGTCTACGACCGTAGGATCCAATCCCACCCCTTGCATGCACTCCGATAGAAGTACTTAAAGGAGCCTTCCCTTCTCTGTCGCATCGTCCTTAGACACCCTTCTTGAAGCTCCCTTGATAGATTCCCCCCGCCATGTATTCCCCCCAAGTCGGCGACCGCGTCGACTCCCTCGACACCCCCTCCATGATCGTCGATCTCGACCTCATGGAGGCCAACATCCAAAAGCTCATGGGCAAGCTCCTCCCCACGGGCCTCAAGATCCGACCGCACCTGAAGACCACCAAGAGCGCCGTCCTGGCCCGGAAGCTGAACGACGCCGGCGCCACGGGGGGCTGCGTCGCCAAAGTCAGCGAAGCCGAGGTGCTCGCGGCCCTGGGCTTCGACGATCTGCTCATCACCTGTGAGATCGTGGGCCCGGCCAAGGTCCAGCGTCTGGTGAACCTGTTCCGCGACCACCGCAACATCCGCATTGTGGTGGACAGCGCAGGGCCGGCCCAGGCGATCAACGACGCGCTGGCCGCCGCGGGCATCGACGAGCCCATCACCACCTTGATCGACCTGGACGTGGGCCTGCACCGGACGGGCGTGAAGCCCGGCGCGCCAGCGCTCGAGCTGGCGCGACATGTGGGCCAGCTGCCACACCTCAAGCTCATCGGCGTCCAGGGATACGAGGGCCATCTGCAGCATCTGCACGACTTCGAGGACCGACGCACCCAGTGCCTCGAGTCGATGGAGATCCTCACCAGCACAGCGCGGGCGCTGCGCGACGCAGGCTTCACCATGGACGTCGTCACGACCGGCGGCACGGGCACAGCGGAGTTCTGCGCCAGTGTGCCCGGGGTGACCGAATTGCAGCCGGGCTCGTTCATCTTCATGGATACGGACTATCGCAACGCGGTGGGCACCTTCTACTCCAACAGTCTCACGATCCTGTCGACGGTGGTCAGTCAGCAGGGCCCCCGGGCCGTCACCATCGACGCCGGATTGAAGTCCCTCACCACCGACAGTGGGCTGGCCGAGTGCAAGGATCGTCGCTATGAGTACGGCGTGCTTGGCGACGAGCAGGGCTCGCTGATGTGGGAAGAGGGCACGCCCGATCTGACCGTCGGGGACCGCGTGGAGATGATCCCCAGCCATATCGATCCGACGATCAACCTGCACGACTGCTACTATGCCTATCGGAAGGGGGTCATCGAGCAGATCTGGGCGGTGGACTCCCGGGGCAAGGTGCAGTAGGGTGGATGAGGCGAAGGGGCGCATGTTTGATACCACGAGAGATATCTGTATGCTCATGAATGTATATAGTAGTTATGACCATGTTATTTGCTGTCACCACTCCCACCCGCTTTCTGTCTCTAGCTGACATCGGTGGACTCATTCCTGCGTGTCCATGGCATGCCATGTTGTTCGGAGGATCAAGCTGGGCGGCGCAGCGCCTATCATGACCACAATAGGATAAATGCTCGCAGTCAGGCCCCCGACACCCAACCATAATTAGCGCCCTAACGAGGCTATGGCATGCTTCGACGAGCTTAAAAATGTTTCCGTCCCTGACTGATTGCATCGGTCCTCAGTATCGGTCCTCAGTGATGCGCCTTTGACTCACCATGCATTTCATACTGTCTCACCTGGCCGTGTTGTTCGGCGTCGCGACGGCGTCGGACCTCGTCGTTCATGACGAGACCTGGCAGCCCGACTACATCCCCGGGTCACCGCGGAGAACTACCAGGAAGCCTGTACGGAGCGATATTCGACCCTGGTCAACGGCTCCTCTCCGGGGCCCGAATTGCGCCTGGAAGAGGGCCAAGTCAGCTGGATCCGTGTGTATAATGATATGACCGAGGAGAACACCACAATGGTACCGCCTACGCTCGCTGCATCGGTTGTTTCGACTAATCCTCGTCTAGCACTGGCATGGCCTCACCGCATATACGGCGCCCTTCTCGGACGGTGCGCCTGCAGCGAGCCAGTGGCCCATTCCCGCCGGCCACTTCTTCGACTATGAGGTGAAACCCGAGATGGGCACCGCTGGGACCTACTTCTACCATTCGCACGTCGGTTTCCAGCCGTGACGGCGAAAGGGCCCTTGATTGTCGAGTCCTGTGCTCCTGAGCCCTATGACTATGATGAGGAGCGCACCATTCTGCTCGCCGACTTCTGGGAGCAGCCGGATGCCGACATCGTCTCCGGGCTCACCTCCAGCAACTTTACCTGGAGCGGGGAGACCGAAGCCATCCTGGTCAACGGACACAGTCGACAGCGAAGCAATGACACCGGGGGCTGCGAGTTGGCCGCCGTCACCATCGAGCCGGGGAAGACGTACCGGCTGCGCTTCATCGGCGCCACCGCGCTCTCCCTCCTCTCTCTCGCCATTGACAGCCACGATCTGCAGATCATCGAGGCCGATGGGCACTATACCAAGCCCTTGAGCAGCAGGTTCTTGCAGATCGGCAGTGGTCAGCGGTACAGCGTGCTCCTCACCGCGAAATCCGACATCGAACTTCGCGACGCGGCGACCTCCCACTTCTACATCCAGATGACCACCCTGGCACGTCCGGAAGTCCTGACCAACTTTGTGCGGTGCTCCAGTATCAATCGGCCGAAACCACCCCGGTCGACCTCACCACCGTGCCCTCACCACCCCCGCTGCCCGTCGCCGATATTGTCCATGGCTGGCTCGACTATGAGCTGGCTCCCCTCCACGAGGACCCCGACTTCCCGACGTCGCAGGAAGTCACCCGACGCATTGTCATCGATGTGCACCAGAACGTGAGCGACCATGTCATTTGGCTGCAGAATGGCTATGACTGGGTGCAGACCATCCCGTCCTCGCCCTACCTCGTGGACATCTACACCGGGGCGCTCAACCCTGACGAGACGTACCAGCGGGCCTTAAACCTGGGGAACGGCTTTGATAATATCACCCGCACATTCCCCGCGAAGATTGGCGAGGTCCTGGAGATCGTCTGGCAGAACCAAGGCACGGTGGATAATGGGGGTGTGGACGCCCACCCCTTCCATGCCCATGGCCGCCACTACTATGACATTGGCGGCGGCGATGGCCAGTATGATTCCATCGCCAACGAGGCTCGCCTCCGATCGGCGCCGCAACCTGTTCAGCGCGACACCTCCGTGCTCTACCCGGTACCGAAAGGAGACGGAGCCTCGAGCTCCATCGGGCTGGCGGGCCTGGCGGATCCGAGTGACCAGTGCGGGCGTGTGGATGTACCATTGCCATGCGCTCCAGCACATGGTGATGGGCATGCAGGCGGTCTTTACGTTTGGGGACCGCGAGGATGTGGTGGCGCAGTCAGGTCTCGTCGATCCGGGGTATCTGGTGTATAGCGGGCCGACATATGGGAATGAGACGTGGCGCCACGGGTGCAACAGTTCAAGAAGTGACGAGAGGGAGTGACGAGGATAGATTGGAGTACATATATATAAAGCCTTGCGTTAGGTGTGTCGACGCTATATTAGAAACAGTCAAAGAATTGGAATAAAATAGACACCCACAAGATTGTAGAATGCGCCAGGCTTCCGATTCTGATAGAGACTGAGCCCAGGTCTCACACCTTCTATGGGCAATCAGTTGTCTTGTGATGTGTATGTAGCCTCCATCAGTTCACCCTCCTACTTCTCCTTGTTCATATATATATATATACATACGGAGAACGGCTGTAATATATGGTCCACCATTTGAATGGCAGTTGCCTATCGCTGCCTGTACCACATTCCGCATCTCTGGAACTAGCCACTCTGCTCGAAGAAGTGTTTATTCACCATGTTTTTCGTCGGATTATACCTAGGTAACTATCACGGAGACACAGTGGGTCGGTCTCATGCAACATGCCGTTCAACCTCGGCACATCGCGGCGGATGACGCAGCGCCGCCGAGCAAACATCAACACCAACCGCACCGTCGTCCTCCTCTCCCTCTTGCCTCCACGCTCCCTTCCAACCTGCAGCCCAAGGACACCACCTTTATTATCTCCGGCGGCGTCTCGGGTCTGGGCTTCGAGACCGCCCGCCAGCTCCACGCCGCCGGCGCATATGTCTTGTCCTGGACTTGAATGGGGAGATGGGTGAGCAGGCGGTGCAGGAATTGGGGGCCCAGCGAGCCAAGTTTGTGCGAACCGACGTGACCGAGACCGCCAGCATTGAAGCGGCCATCGCGTCCGGCGTGGAGTGGATCAAGGCGACGGGGAAACCGTTCGGGGGCATCGTCGCGGCGGCCGGCGTCGCTTTTCCGCAAAGGTGAATCCATATCCATCTCGTCCCCACCACGAGGCCCATGGACCTCAGCTCATATGCATTTGCTAGATCTACGATGCACGGTCGCAGTCCCCCCCGCGATCGAACAGATCGACTTCGTCATGAACGTCAACGTCCGCGGCACCCTCGATCTCGTCCGCCTCGGCGTGCCCACACCTGGTCCAGAACCAGCCCTTCACGGACGACGGGGAGCGTGGCGTGCTCATCCTGGTCTCTTCATCCGCGCCTTTGATGGGCAGCCCGGTCAGGTGGCCTACTCGGCGTCCAAGGGCGCCATCGCCGCTCTGACGTTGCCCCTGGCCCGCGACCTGGCCAAGCACGGAATCCGCGTCGTCACGGTGGCCCCCAGTCTGTTCGAAAGCAACATGACCAAACACATGGGCGGTAAGGTCCGCGCGAGTCTGGAGCGTGTGATGGAGTTCCCGCGCCGATCCGGCCAGCCCGAGGAATTCGCTCACCTCGTCATGGCGAGCATCCAGAATCCGATGTTGAATGGCACGGTCATTCGGCTGGATGGTGCGATGAGGATGCCGAGCAGGCTGTGAATGGATACGGCAAATGCGAACAGGGTGGATCTGAACACCCTTGACTGATTGATTATGCTGTAGTATGGGGACTGCGTACTGCCCCTCAAAGGCTGGCGCTAGTCCCAGCTTCCAATCCATATCCTGCGAGGCTTTCATTTTCTCGCTGTCTTCGAAACAGTATGATTGGGATTTCACTGCTTGTAATATCATAAACCTGAAACAGCGTTTTATTCTACGAAGCCTAGCACCTGTGACTGATATAGAGACTGTCTGAGAAGAAACATATGCTACAGGAATGGAAGCAATCATGATTAGTGGTTCTATCTGGTAGAGATCTGTATTAGAGGCCAGGATCACAAGCTAAAGAAGCCATGGGATTCTACTGATCCGGAAGATTAGGACAGCCACAGAAGGGTTGACTGCAGTGCCAAATGGCTGGTCACCAGAACAACCTCGCTAAGGTTATGACATATATTGTTGATACACATCTCTATACCGTGGATGTCGCTCGAAGAACCCCGGCCTGAGCCGCCAGTTTCTCAGGTCCCGCAGGGACTGGACAAGTTGATCCTCGCTGATACTGAGCCCACCGGCATGAGAAGAGAGCCGTGTCTCCAGAAACTCCCCGAGATCGGCCATGATGGGATGGGCGGGGATTCGGTGAAGATGGAAGTCGAGGATCATTTGGTCGCGCAGTAATGGCCTGCAGAGCGTCAGTCTGGCAACAACAGTGTTCCACCATCAGGACGAGTACCATGGCATGAAGATGATCACCAAGGGATGGGGAATGCGCAGTTCGAGCGACGTCGGGCGGAGCCATATAGGTACGTTACTGTACAATGATTCCTCTTGATGGACGTACCACTACGTAGTAGGTTTAGCATTCTGGACAAGGCTCGTAAGAGAGACGGGGTTGTTACCCGAATAAGGGTGGATATGAGCCAGTACGACGCAAAATACTCGTCATTCCGCTGTAGTCGACGCATAGGCTCCAGGTATTGCTTCAGCTCGACGGTGAATTGGTTGGCTGTCGTGTCCAGCACACAGTCAAAGAGCATCGGCTGGGACACCTTGGTACCATTGATCACCGCCCGCCATCGACCCCCATCGATCATGCTGTGAAGAAATTCGTCATCCCGGACCGCGGGGAAAAGAATGCTCGGGATGGCCTTGTGTGCAGCAATCGGACATTCCCATTCGTGCTGGGCTGGTTGGAGGTCGACCATCGTGGCCCCAGTGGATGGTAGATGGTGGTGGGGAGGGAGCCCGGAGTCGCACTCCCCGGCTGTAGGAGCTGTCCTCGGGTCGCCCCAAATCCGGGAGAAGGGGATATTCGAGCTGTCCCAGTCGTTCCCACACGGACCGGGATATCAGTGGGCTGGACATACCGGCGGGGTGGATGTCATCCACGAGTCGGCGATCACTGATCTGGGCAGACTCGTTGACGCCGCCATGGACCACGGGCAGATTCTCAGGATCCAGGGCGCGTTCGAGTCCAGGAGGTCCTTTGTCAGACCGAATGGGGTCCCACGACCGGGAGAATTATCCTCATTCCTGTATAGATCTCCACTGGGTGACGGCTGAGGGGGCGGCGCGGGCAGAGCGCTTCCGGGACGAGGCCGGTTCCCGTCAGCATCGGTGTCAGCCATCCCCGGTAGATTGGTATGATTCGGTGGAGTTCGTGATGGTATTGACTCCAGGGCCTTTTGCTCTCTTCGCTGTTGCTGTTCTCAGGGACATTGGTCGCGTCCTCGCCGTCGGTTGGAGGCAATTGCACTTGGGAGAGTGCGCCCCTGATCGATGATGCAAACTGCTGGAGCTTCTCGAGCTTGACAGTCCGTTAGCGAGGAATCCCGTGCTGGTTCACCAGAGGTTGTAGCAGCCCCTACCTCTGCTTTGAGCCGGACATTCTCGGCCACCAGGGCTGCCACCGCATCCGACTGGTTTCCCTCGTGTATCAATTTCAACCGGGCTTCCAGCTCATTGATGTGTTCTCGCTGGCGGCGGCGATGTTCCCGCTGCGCCAAACGATCGCGGCTCGCTTTCGTGCTTTGCGGTCGTCCAGCGTGGGTTTACCCAGGGGGTTCTGCTGGCCGGGGGCTGCGGATGCCATCGGGATCGTGTTGGGGTCTACAGTGCGGGGGACGGGAGTGATTTAAGACCGCCTGCATGAGAATGCGATGACATTGCGGGGTACCCCAGATCTAACCTATTCTACACTAAATCACATCCTTGTGGCTGTCCGGGTGCGGGACGCCTCCTCGTGTCAGACACGCGAGTCAGACAGGCCCATCCTTCCTCACCACTCCCGCTGACGGCCAGCTAATGCTCCAGGATCGACTGGGCCAGATAGTCCGGATCCAGGTACCAGCTAAGATCTTTCCCGTCCACCTCCTCGCGAGTGAACCCATTGCCCAGGAACTGGAACCGATTCCGCGATCGGTAGGTGATCTCGAAATCCTCGTAGCGCGGCTTCTCCAGAAGCTTGCGCCAGTGCACGAGAGACCGGGATATTGCGCGGTGACCTTTCCATCCTCGCGTCCCTGATTGTACCAGGACCGACATCCACTGGTCCACACACTGTTCCCTTCCGGATTAGCCACCTGGTCCCAAGGGTCATGGTATGATGCACGGGAATCGACTCCACTCACGTCCTCTTGAGCCACTCATGTACATGCTCGTTGTAGTCCCGGACGACCGAGGGGCGAACACAGATGCTCTTGATGTTTTCCGTCTGGACCTTGCGGATGATCTGGCAGATATAGTTCTGTGCGGCTTCCAACACGGTAATGAAGGAGCCGTGGCCGGCCGGACAATTGGGTCCCAGAGAGCCCACTAAAGGAAGACATATATACGCATGAGCGGGAATCAATGCATCCAGAAGACAAGAGAGTGACTCACGTAAGAAATTGGGGAACTTTGTCGCCGCCATCGCGAGATAGGCCTCGGGCTCGGGCGACCAGTGATCGGCCAACTGGACCCCGTCCTGGCCAACGACTGGAAAATACGGTCGAAAGCTGACGTCGAAGCCAGTCGCACAGATGATCACGTCCACGGCGAAGTCCTCGCCTTGGTCGGTGCGAATGCCCGTCTCGGTGAAACAGGCGATCTGTCCCTCGGCCAGAGTCACATTTGGGCGCATCATCGCTTCAAGGAATCCCTCCGCTGGCCCTAGCCGTCGACATCCCACGGGAAGGTCGGCACCAGTCGTTCAATGAGTCGAGGATCATGCTGGAGCCGTTCTTTCATCTGCTGTTCCGTCGCCTGAAGGTGAAAACGGTCAGCATCCCCGCGCGGAGAAAGCTGCTCACGTCGCCGGTCGTCTTACCTGTCGCTCGATCTTTTGCCAGGGATGGTCCCGCAGGTTATGGCGGAAGCTGGAGTTGATCTGCTGTTCGATCGCTTTGCGCAGTCCTAGGTAGTGGTCTGGTTCATCTCGAAATCGGGCCTGCATTTCAGGGGAGACTGGACTTCTGTGAGTTTCTGGGGCATCGAACACCCTAAGCTCAAGATACTTACAGGGAAAGTTCTGACCCTCGGGATTGCTATACCCCTCCAGCGCCAGCCCCTGGGAAATCCACTGCGGTGTACGATAAAAGCTAATCACCTGCTCGACCTCCTCTGCGATGGCGGGAATGATCTGAATCGTCGACGACCCGGAGCCGATGACGGCGACGCGTTTCCCACGGAGATCAATGGAGCTGTCATAGGCCGCGGAATGAGTGATCTGCCCCCGGAAGCTCGTTCGGCCAGGGATATCCGGCCATCTCCAGGTATTGAGCACTCCGATATTACCGACAAGGAACTCGGCTTCATCCGTCAACTCGCGTTGCTCTCCATTCGCTAAGGTCTCCGTGATCGAGAGGAGCCAAGTTCCTCTTTCCTCCCTCCAAACCGCTCTCGTCACCTCATGATTGAGTTTGATATACTTCTGCATGTAGCCTTGCTCCTCGGCAAACTCCTGGAAGTAGCCTTTGATATCGGCCGCAGAGGAGTAATACTTGGGCCAGTCGGCCTTGGGAGCGAAGGAGAACTGGTACGCGGGCGAGGGCACATCACATCGACATCCCGGGTATCGATTGGCATGCCAGACGCCGCCGACCTCGGGGTATCCTGATTGGGTGGTTAGTCCCCTTCTATCCCTGGGAACCGGGACTGGGGAGCACCCACGATCATAAACAACAAGGTCAATGGTATCCCCAAACTCTTTCTCCTTCTTGTAGCACAGCATCAGACCGGCCGCCCCAGCCCGATGGATGCAACTCGGATCTTGCGCGGGGCCCACAGGATATGCTCGGCCACTTTGTACGGTGTTGCCGGGTCAAGGCTCTCCGGGGTATAGCCATTCTGATTGTTGTACGTATAGCTGTATCGATCCTCCACCAGGGTCTCGGCGTCATCGTCTATTAGCATGATGTTTCCTTTCGCCTGGTCAGAAGGGATGTCGGGATGTGAAAGCGATGCCATCGGTAGAACGGTGAGGGGGAGATATCAAAGCCAAAGGGATGATAGGAAGGAACAGGTGGCTCTCAGGCAACCAATAAATATGACTTTTTACTTGCTACGCGCGGCGAGCCGTCCACACCTACAGGATGGGGGGATGTCTTCTGACTCGCACCGTTGACTCGTATGGCCTTCAACCCCTCAGCCCCGCCTTTTGACGGCGGGATCTACCGGTTTCCCGAGAAATTGCTCGATTACTTTCGCCTTTTGCGCCCTTTACTTACTCGAGGGAGTGGGTTTGGGGGGCAGGACGGCCGAGGATTACAAGTCAGGCCGTCTACCTGTGCCAGGAGACCTTTAATCCCCTGCTTCCGGCTCACTGTCAAGGCCGGCTTCCATATTGCCCACCTCGTTCAAATCAGTATGTTCAAACAAAACACCACCGGGTGCTCCCCAGGGTATGGGAAACATCCCCTCCACGATGCGTCTCAGCGCCCATTGCACGTTGTGATTGTGGGCGCCGGTCCGTCGGGAATCGCATTGGCCATCCGGCTTCAATCGATGCCACATGTTACATTCGAAATATTTGAGAAAAATGCGGGCGTCGGTGGCACATGGTTTGAGAATCGATACCCCGGAGCAGCATGCGATGTCGCCAGTCACGCATACCAGTACACCTTTGCTTCCAATCCCAACTGGAGCCACTAGTGAGTTGTCTCCTCCTACCCCACCCAAATGCTGTTCAAGAGCCAAACTCTGCATCGATAGTTTCGCCCCAGCTCCCGAGATCGCCGAGTACTTCCAGAATGTGACCACACGGTATGACCTTCATGAGCATATCCATCTCACTCAAAGGTGACTTCAGCGATCTGGGATGATGTACGTGGAGCCTGGAACCTGACCCTCATCGATTCTCTGAGCGGGACGGTTCAAGAAACAACGGGAGATATATTTGTGAACGCTGGTGGGATCCTAAACGCCTGGAAATGGCCCGATATTGCTGGGCTCGGTTCTTTCGATGGTCCTTGCATGCACACTGCCTCGTGGGTACGGCCCACCATATCCATAAAGTGCTACCCAGTGTACGGCTGACTGGTATCCAGGACTCATCTGTCGCCATGGAAGGAAGCGTATTGGCGTCATCGGCTCTGGGGCAACCGCAGTGCAGCTCTTACCTCATGTCCAACAGATAGCGGGGAATGTGAAGGCCTTCATCCGGAGTCCCAGCTATATCCTGCCGACTGTGGGGTTTGGGATCGAACGGTCGACTTACAATCAGAAATGTTGGCCAATGCCCACCGATCCAAGTCCTTTCACCGACTAACGCATTTCCAGACAGCAACAGGCAGAAGCAAGCGTTTCGCGATGACCCGATTGCGTACAAAAGCTTCCGAAAAGCAATCGAGCGACAGATGAATGGGAACTTCAGCGCCAGTATCAAAGAATCGGCTACCCAGAGAGCCGCTCGACTGGTTTGTCTTTCTATCATTCTGTCCACATGATCTTTTTCTGAACTTTACCGCAGTGGGCTGAGAGCGCAATGCGCAAGTCAATCGTCTCCCAAGACCTTCAAGAAAAGCTTATCCCCAGGTGAGCAACTCATTAACGCAGCGATACCGCTACCGGCTTGTTTTCAGGCGATTCTCATTTGTTCAATCGGTAGCTGGGAGTTTGGCTGCCGTCGCATCACTCCGGGTCTTCCCTACCTCCACGCGGTACAGGAGCCAAACGTGGATGTAGTACGAACTGCCATCAGCCACGTCTCAAAGCACGGGATCCACACGGTCGACGGCACTCTTCATCACCTGGATATAATTGTCTGTGCCACGGGATTTGACACCTCCTTCCGCCCTCGGTATCCGATCATTGGACGGAATCAGATCGACTTAGGAGAGCTGTGGAAGGACCAGCAGCCAGAGGCCTATATGGGACTTGCTGTCGCTGGCTTTCCCAATTACTTTAGTGAGTTTCTTCCGTCCTAACAGGCACTGCGATTCAATTTCTAAGACCTCCCAGCCTTGCTTGGTCCGAATTGCCCCATCGCGAATGGATCCTTGATCCCTTGCATCGAGTGGAGGTGAGACAAGTCGTTAACAGACGCCCACAACAGCTGACGTGATTAGTACAAAATACATCTGCCAAGCCCTCGAGAAGATGCAAGCATGTCAGATAAAAGCATTGGATGTGAAGTCAAAGATGCAGAAATTGCTCAATGAGTACATGCAGAATGTTCACCATGATCTGGTCTGGTCTGGTGCTTGTGCAAGTTGGTGTAAGTTTTTCTCTCCTTTTTCTTTTGCCCCTTGATGATCGTATTGATGATCTTTGTTGATGGCCGTGACCCTCATCCCTTTTCCTTCCTTTCTACATCCTTCCTTGCAGCACGCTGAGCACCTTCTGGGATTAGATAAAGACCGGACTACTGGAAAGGTGACTGCAGTATGGCCAGGATCCAGCATCCACTACATGGAGGCTATTCAATCTCCCAGATGGGAAGATTTCGAAATAGAGTATGGCAATGTAAGACGATTAGCAGTTTTTTGGATGCGTCGCAGCACTTACATGTTGTCCTAGGCAAACCCATACATGTTCTTAGGGAATGGACGGTCTCAAAGGGAGGCGAAAGGAGAAGACCTAGCATTTTATCTTGACTAGTATCCCCTACGGGCTGGAATGAACATTTATGATTCTCTGTACCGCAATATATAATCTATGTTCCTTTCACGACCATCGATCCAACAACATGTAGTAGTAAGGATGATTGTAGAAGGCCCGTAATGCGAACAGCCCGAATAGGTTTCTGTCAAACTGAACTGGGGCCAAGGTCGTAAAACTATGGATGCAGGATCACTAGCTCCAATTTCTGTCATTCCCCATTTCACACGCTGTCAGGCTGACAAGCAGCTGCGAGTCAGGAACTACCCTTGTCCGTTACCCACCAAAACTCAAGCCACGACAGCCATTCCTATAACTTGGCAGTGGCCGTCAACTGAGCCAGCTGATCTCTCGGTATGTTTCTTGAGCTTTTATGACCTTGAATGATCTACTGTGTGGTACTACAGCCTCGTTCCTCTCACGTTCCATAGAATGGCTCATCTTGAACGGGCCACCTCACCAGTCAAAGAAGGCGAGCGTTGGGTGGAGAATGCCGTGACGCGCGCTGAATTAGCCGCTGAATACGCCTCATTCGAAAAGGATTTATCCTTTGCGAAGACCGTGCGGATTTATCGGAGATCCATTGCGTGGGTGCTCTTTGGGCTCGTCGTGGTTTTTGGCTATGGCATCGACGGCGTCGTGGCCTCCAATCTGATATCGATCCCATCATTTCGCGAGGACTATGGTGAACAGTTCGAAACTAGCGGAACGGTCAGCTACATCATTTCCGCCACCTGGCTGGCAGTCTTCAATGGCGTCTCCCAGGCTGTCGCGGTCATAGGGGCCTACCTTGCCGGATACCTGGCCGAGAAGATCGGGCCAAATATACCCATCTCCTGTCGTGTGTTTTGTCGATGGGAGGTGTCGCGGCTCAATACGCCTCCAATGGATCTCTGGGCATTCTTACCGCCGGCAAGGCCATCAACGGCCTCCCTGTGGGTATGTGGCTAGTTGTTGGCCCGTTGTATGCGTCTGAGGTCGCCCCTTTGAAGCTCCGCGGATGGCTCGTAGCGATGACCAACATGGTCCAGTTCAGCGGCGTGCTGCTGTTTACCGGGGTCATTTATCAAGTCGGCCCGGTGCCTAGTGAGCTCTCATACAAGATTCCGATTGCTTGCCAGTGGATTGTGCCGGCACTCGTCATTCCGACTATCTTCTTCCTGCCCGAGTCCCCGTGTGGCTCGTTCGGATGGGCCGAAAAGAGCAGGCAATGCAGTCGATCCGCCGACTGTACAGCAATGCCAATAGAATCGACCACCACGGATTGCTTGCTCAGATTGAGGAGTCCTGCGCAAAGGAACAAGACGGGGATGTCCCGAGCAATCGCGGTCTCTATCTCGAGTGCTTTCGCGCTGCTCATCGCCACCGCACCCTCATCTGCATGTTCATATATGCGTGTCAGTATCTTTCGGGGTTAGTCTTTGTGCTGGGATATCAGTCCTACTTTTACCAGCTTGCTGGGTTTGACGCCCAGCGGTCCTTCTTTCTCAGTATGCTCAACAATGCCGCCATGTTCATCGCGAATATCTGCTCCTGGTTTCTCCTTTCCACCCTAGGTCGACGGCCTCTAATTGTCTGGGGCCAGTTGTGCGGCGCCGCCTGTCTGCTGATCATAGCCGGTTGTTCCATGTTAGAGACCCATGCTGGGTATCTCGCCGCTATCGCATTCATCTTTGTTTGGGTATGTTGTTTGCCCTCTCCGTTATATATATTTCCTGTTCTTCTTTCGCTGCCATGGTATTAACATGTTGCTGTGACAAAAGGGCTTTACCTATCAACTCACCCTAGGCACAGCCGCGTGGACCGTAGTAGGGGAGATTCCTGCACTAAAACTTCGCTCTCCAACACAGGGATTAGCCAATATCTCCCTCTGCGTTACGCAGTGGGCGGTTGGCTTTGTGTTTCCTTACCTGTTTAACCCCGACTCCGCCAACCTACAGGGCAAGGTGGGCTTTGTATTCGGAGCGACCAGCTTCATTGGCTTTCTTGTGGTTTATTTCTACTTGCCCGAGACGAAGAACAAGACTCCTATTGAGTTAGACGCAAGCTTTGGGAATCGGGCGAGGGCCGAACAGGCACGAGACAGGGATAGTGTCGATCAGGCAGAAGCAACGCCTGTACCTTGAGGACCAGGGTATTTCATATCCATGAGTCGAGTCAGGGTTGCGTGTCAACAGCTAGACTGTGTAGGCTCGCGCAATGCGGTTTCCGCGCCCTGAATAATTTATAAAACCCCGTCAGTAAATCATTTATGTATTCATCAACTAGCAACCGAGCCTGAATAATGGACGGAAACGCATCTACGGTCACCGATACCACTGCCCCCAATAGCTTCCGTCGTCCTGGCCGTGCTCCAATTGCATGTCAACGGTGTCGGATTCATCGCGTCCGCTGCGACTTGTTTCTTATGGGAGAAGCATGCTCGAATTGTGTATATTACGAGGTGGAATGTCAAACGGCTCCTGGGACACGCAAGACAAGAGCCTGCGTCAGCATTCTTCCACAAATGCACCCTGTGATGCCCAAATTGACCCAGGCAATGGGCCCATGACCAGGAAGCCGTCGCATCTATCTACCGAAGAGTTTGTCGTTCTTCGAAACAAGGGCACCTTCACGATGCCGAGCGCCGGCCTCCGTCACCAGATGATTCAAGGATATCTTCATCACGTCCATGGCCAACTCCCAACGATCGGCTTTCAAGACCTATCATTCATGGCCGACCCCGGCGATGGTATTGCAATTGGTTTGTGTTCATGGCTTTGAGCTCGATATCAGTGTACTTTGTCGACAAACATCACCTGCGAGAGTTAGGCCTTGATTCTCCGCGCGCAGCATCACAGATGTTCTTCGACAAAGCCGAGGTGAGTGGCCGATAGACGAAATCTGCTTCCAGAAGCTTTCCGCGACGTTAACAGTGCCAGGTACTTTATCGATTTCAGTGGAAGGGCCATCATAAATACTGTGTTCTGCAGGGCTACTGCTATTATCGTTCTGCGAAAGGGAGTTCCACCAGAAAGACGGATGGACATGGGCGTGGACAGCTTATACCACTGCCATTCAAATGGGACTGAGCCAGGAGCCCCGTGGTTTCAATCCTCGTGAACGTGGACTTCGCCGCCGGTTATGGTGGTCCTGCTACTGTCAATGCTGCCTTCTCAATCTCTGTACGTCCGCTCCATCGCTGATCAAGCCCAACGAGAACGAGATGCCTCTTCCAACGGAAAAGGACTTTGAACAGCAGAGCCCGATCTTCTGTCTCGCACTGATCACTTCGTTCACCGCTGCCCAGGACAGCTGGCGCTGTTTCGTACGGCAAGTGAATATTCTTCGCGCGTATAACGAACGGACCTTTGGCGGGGAATTTCCCCAGCAGCATCCAGACGCCCGATCGGATGTCATTGGAGAGCTCAGACAGATTTTTCAACCTCCTCCGCAGGCCCAGACCCCAGGAGCAGCTTTAAGTGAGGAGTCAGGATGCCAGGCCGACGAAGGCACCGAGTTCAATACGGACACGGTTTCCATGTTATTAGACATTGAACGAATTTTGTATAATTGTACATGTTCCGATAGTCCATAAGAGAAGTGTGATTGCGGTACTGAAGCGAGTCAGAATCCTCAGTATTTCCATGAACTGCATTTGTTTAGGGTGCCTGACTCTCACCTCTGACTCGGATCCTGACTCAGACTCTCGCCCTATAATAAAGTACAAAACTGCGGGGTTGCACTACCCAAGACATGATTCATATACTTCGAACAATCTCTCTTTGAAATCCAGTCTACCTCAGTCTCCACGCCCAGCCATGTCATCACCAAGCGGGGACCCGTTACTGGCCGGCCAGGTCGCAATCATCACCGGTGCGGAGGGGGGCTTAGGCCGCGAATACGCTCTGCTATTCGCACAGCTTGGGGCAAAGGTCATCGTAAACGATTACGGGGGCTCTCTGGCGGGTGTGCGTGGGAACACAGCGCGCGCACAAGAGGTCGTCGACGAGATCCGAGCACATGGCGGCGAGGCCGTTGCAAGCGGCCATGACATCTCCCAGCCGGATGAGGCCCAGGAGCTGGTTCAGACGGCCCTTGACGCATATGGTGCGGTGCATATTCTTGTCAATAACGCCGGGACTGCTGGATCGGCCAGTGCGCATGATAACGTCAACATCGAATCCTACACCCGCACTTGGGCTATCGCCTGCCTGGGAACCAGCCTCATGATTAGTAAGGTCTGGCCGACGATGGAAGCGCAAAAGTATGGGCGAATCATCAACACCTCATCGGACTCGATCCTCGGCTTTGGCGGGGAGGCGACGGCGCGTACGCCGCGTCCAAGGGCGCGGTCTTTGCACTGACTAAGGAACTGGGCTGCTTTGGACAGAAAAGCAACATCTATATCAATGGGGTGCTGCCCTCGGCTGCGTCGCGCATGTCAGACCTCTCCCCACTGGTCAAAAGCATCACGAGGAAGTATTTCAGTGCCTCGGCCGTGGCCCCCTTCGTTGCGGCGCTGGCTTCCAATGCGTGTCCGTGTTCTGGTGAACTCTTCAGTGTGGGCGCCAGGCGAGCGGCTCGAACCACTTTTGCCACGTTTCCTGGCTATTCGAATGCAACGGATGCGAAGGACTTTGTGGACCATTTCAGCCAAGTCCTGGGAGAGAGTCAAGAGGCCTTTCTTCCCGGTGACTGCCTGGCTCAGATCATGTATAGTATCCATCATGCGACCGGCACTGAGGTTGATCTGGCCAGCTGGAGGCCGAATGGAGCGTCTTGAGCCACAGCAGTATCTGGATGGCTTGCATCCTGCCTTGGTGTGTGGCATTCACAGCTCTGCGCCGTTGGTGTCATACGACAGAGCGCTGGTAAAGGACCAAATGATCTTCCGAATGCCATGTGAACTTTCCCTTATGGAAACCAATCAGACGTCGCTTGTATAATCAGATTCTACTTGAATAGTATTGGTATAACTTAAGATTGTGATTGTACAAAGTTCTGGTCTTCGAAAGGAATTCCTTTCTCTACCGGTAGAGTGTTTGTGCACGAGGTGAGTGAGAGTACATTATGATAGTAACACAAGATGTGGATTCTCCATTTACTTTCAATTCCCAATAATGACATCAAAAACGCATACTCATTTGTAGCAGCTAGTCGTATATGTCTGGAATTTTACTTGGATCGGGGCCTCCTTGAACAGTAGGGTGCGCGAATGTGTGATACTCCTGGTAGTTGAGGTGACGCGGACACTATGCCATTGAAAGTCGACTTTTTGGTCGTCATGCGTTTGGCCAATTAATACTCTCGGTTGAATGATGCCAGGAAAGATTATAGCCTTTCTAACGGTGTCAGCTCAAACAGTTATGCGTCAGTCACCAGTTATTGCTGGAGTGATGGACTTGCATCTTGACAAGCCATATATATGACAGCTCGCCACAACAGAGACCAATACATCACCTCCGTCATGCTAGGTAAATGGGGCGACATTGACTTCGAGCTGGCTTAAGGCAGAAGATGCCATACTTCAAACCTTTGTATTTGGATTTAACGACTCCTCCACGTCACCATGTGTACACTACGATACTACCAGTCACCTGCGGGTGACGTCGATTGACACAGTCACTACGTATTTGCTACCCCTGTAAGACTTGGACCAGAAGAAAAAGACCAAGTTTACCACAATAACAATAAATGGTGTGATTCTATACCGTGGATATGTCCTCGGTATCTGTACTCGGGTAGAGGATAGGGGCTTATAGTTCCACTTGGTGTATATATTGTCAGAATCTAGGAATGCACGAAATACACTATACCAGACGCATCTGGTGTGTACACACTTTTTGTAGTCTAGAGGTCATCTTCATGCGATATATATATATACTCGGTAGTTTCACCTCGTGGGTGCATCTGTGTATGATAAAGCTGCTCAACATCATTCCACCCGGAACTCGCGTAAAGGCTCAAGCATTGCAAGCCATTCTCTCATACGGTATCCTCTCGGGTTTCCAATAATTATTTGGTTCATGTTGATTTGACGACAATTCTCGGCAAGGCCTCATCTAAAAATCGAACTGCCATATTCGGTGCTTTTGCATGAATCTGTACACTACCCTGATTACGATAGGCGTACTTTCGTCATGTTTCAGCGGAGCTGATTAGCATTGCCAGCTAGAGATAAAGTTCAAGTTTTATATTTGACCATTAGACTACCTGTAGCCATCGAAGGATGCTTTGAGTAAGTCTAATCCGATCCAGTTTGTGTACCAAACACCACCGCGGACTGCCAAGCCGGAGTATTGGACTGGTACACTGCAAGATTCCATTTCCGATGCTGGATTCAACTCATACATGATGTATCGACAGAATAGCGCCTGCCAAGCTAGGATGATAGCTTTGTGAAAGGTGAATTCTCACCGGATAAAACTAGTGAACGGTACTATACCGCGATTGCGATTGGTACATTGCCTACCACACTTGGCGTTCGGCAGAGCTTCGGGCTGCTGACTGCCGAAGTTCACAGCTGGCGGCTGCGCTAATCGAAACAACAACTTTGTGCCCGAACTATCCAAAAGCCTAGAATGTGTCAACTTTTTAGTCAAGTCAGAACAGATTGTGTTCCTGAAGTTCCTATTGGCTTTGTATTTAGAGGTCCAGCCATCCATCTTTCTGAAAATCTACAGAATGCAACGTGGGGGCCGAAGCAAAGCCACTGATCAGAGCAACGTGCCGACGAGCTTGCCTCTCATACCCTAATTGGGCCCTTATGTGTGGCGATACACGGAACGAGGTTCATCTCGGGTCGGAACACTACTGCTTTGATTCCCCATCTGATCGGGGGATACCGATCTCCCGCTTGCCATGCCGATAAAACGGCTAGAGATATATTCCTGCACCATGAGGAAACTGCTTTGTTTGGCCTCATCTGGGTTAAACCTGTCTAAACTAACTATTAGCTACATTCACCCCCTTCCAAGACAGCCCGTGCAATCTACTAGACGGGCTAGATTATTCTTACTCAGGCCTGAGTAATTTTTTAGGATGCAATTTGATGCAGGGGTCTGGGATGCGCCATCGAAGTGTCCCGCCTGATGTCGAAAATAACGAAATGGACAATGTCGAGGATATATAAACCGATCTCTGGCCGTGAAGCATTTGGATATCACTTTCCTGTCCCCTAATCTATCAGCCTTGGACTGATCTAACTGCTCGTGATGCCTCCTCTGATTCCCTACCATGTTTCTGCAGGGAGCAACCCTATTGTAAAGTGAGTTCGTTGGGTTGGATCGATCCTCGGGTGAGTAGTCACAGCTGAACAGATTATCTCTGAATAGGTTTGGAGGGGCTTTAGTGACCGAATTCCTCGAACCACCTCCCGGTCGATGCTTTTGCTTCCGCCAGAGATATTGTCTCAAACCCACTATTGATGAGAGCGACCCTGACTACGAGCGGATCAGTGATGCTCTTCATCATCCGTCCGGCCCACCTGTCCACTTCCACCCCTTTCAAAACGAGTACTTTCGTGTAGAACAGGGCCGGATGTGCGTCGAGATTGACGGCGTTCTTCGGACTCTTACCCCCGAGGATGGCGAAATCATGGGCCGGGCTGGTTCCATTCATCGATTCTATATAGCCCCCGATAGCACAGAAGATATGGTTATTATTTTGAGTGCATCTGATTCTGGTCTTGATTATCAGCTTGATCGGGTCTTTTTCGAGAACTGGTATGGGCTGTGGCATGATTATCTGGTGCACGAAGGCAAGATGGATCTGATCCAGTTACTCTGTGTATGTGCATTACCTTCCGCGTTGTCTATTCGGCTTTTTGGACTCTGTTTTCTGATTCATGACTGGCAAAAGACATATGATGCCGGAGATGCCTATCTTCTTCCTCCGGCGTGGCTACCCAACCGTTTGCGAAAGTTTATCGGATACTGGGGTGGAGTGATCGTCGGTCGTTGGATCGGGGGTCTTCTAGGCTACAAACCATTCTTCAAGGAGTATACTACGGATTGGGAGTATGCAGTGAAGAAGATGGAATCGTCTTTCTTTACACGCCATCTGCTCGGTCGTTCATTCTCTGCAGCGATGACCTGGCCAGAATTGCAGGACCGCGCTATTCCCTGGTTGACTACTGGCGGAGGGACTGACAGATTTGTTGCACCAATCCTCAAGGCAAACCATAAGAATGATGAAATGTGTTAGTATAGATAGTACCTTTTTCTTATGATTGCTTGTATTTACTGTGAAAAATTTGCTCCTTTTTTCTTCTTCTTTACAATCATCACAGCTGGCATCGAGGGGGGACAACGACTACGAGATTAGTCACAGATCAAGTAGTTTCCGCCATATTATCATCGTTTGTCCTCCACAACCAAATCTGGAATCTGAGGCGGATAAGTGCTACTAACCTTAAAGGTAAAGGGACGGGCGCTGCCGTGGACTCCACAATGTTTACTAGTACCTAGTGGAGCTGGAGGATCCATTCCTGCGTCTCCAATTGGGCAACGCGTCCACTACCCCTTTGGGCAACCCGGTCCGTAAATCCACCGATCGAGATTCTCCCCAGACCACTGTCATTCCACGGTCGCGAGCGAGGCTTCTCTGACACTCAGGATAAGCTTGCCTAGCAGTACCTCGTCTATCGCTTGTTATACTAGCTATGTTCTACAATTTCACCTCTCCACGGACAGGATCGTTGGTCAAGAGAAGAAAAGTGCGCCGAGCATGTAACTTCTGCCGCTTGCATCGGGTGCGCTGTGATGGCGCGGTGCCCTGTGCTCAGTGTGTACTCAATAAGTCACAGTGTATCAAGCCTTCTCCTCATGCATCACGACCGGCTTCCTCGCCTCCAGTCCAGCAGATCCGTCCATCGGTATCCTCCATTGCTTCATTAGCACAAACAGCACCACCATCCTCCTTGGTCCCGTTGGCTACCAGCCGAGCAGACACGCAAAGGAACCCTGCCGTCGGAAACCCTGTAGTTTCGGATTCTGTGAGCTCGTTTGCCGGATTCATCTCACGGATCAATAGTTTCTGTTTCGTCGTGTCCCAAATGTCTGCACACCCATCCCCAGCCACTAGTCAATCACCTCCTTTGGACATGTGCCATTCGTCATCGGGCTTGTTTCAGTTACCCGAGCAAGGCATGCCCTATATGAGCTCTTCCAACTTGCAGGAGCTCCAAGCGAGGGTGTTGGAGATCTTCTGGGCTCGTTATCATTGTTTAGTACCGATTGTGACTCGAGGCGACTTTGCGGATCATGAGCCGGGTGGACAGCTTGGGCCTTTGCAAGAAGCTTTGGTCGCGTACTGTTTACAATCAATATATTACGCTGGATTGCACCACCGTCTCTTGGGTGTCCGTATGGGACTGGCGGAGACCGAGGGTCGCTCTGCTGGGAAACAGCAGAGCCCAGTGGTGACACTATTCGTCGCTTCTTTCCAGAAGGCCCTGGCCGCGAACAATCATTATCTTCTTTATGCCGAACCAACCTTGCGGGATATCCAACGCCACATTCTCATGGCCTCATTTCTGTTGAACGCCGGGGAATTTTTGGCCGCGTATAACATCACGGGCGTTGCTATTCGACTTGCGCAATCGCTCAGTCTACAGCGTTCACCAGAGCCCCACGTCTCCGTCAAAGAGGCAGAGATACGTGGGCGCGTATGGTGGATGTTAGTTTCATCTCGACTTCCATTGCTCACGGTATCTGGGTAAACCGATGACTGCCTGCCTAAGAGAACCACCTGTGCTCTTCCGAATCCCACGTCCGGTTCGGAATTGGCTTCTTCAGAGACAGCGTTTCACGCAGCATCCATCCTGTTGACAGTAGAGGCCAAGAAGAGCTGCTGAATCCATGGCCGTCCGCCAAGATGCAATGTGTGGAAATGATCGGGGTAGAACGCTTGAATTATGTGCGGAGTATCTGTCCCAAGAAATCACTCGTCTGTATCAATGGAGAGATCAGATGTTGTGTACAGAGCCATTTACAAACATGATGCTGGCCTGTAGGACCTACAACCCACAGACACGTGGTGTCACGGACGGATCGAACATCGATAGTGATGCACATATATATCACCAATCACCCGCCCGTACCCTACAACAAACCCTGCTGGAGCTTCAATATCATGATGTTGTCATTTGGCTTCACCAATCGTTCATTCAGTTTCCAAGTCGTGGTTTGGTCCCTCAACGCAGCCCGAGAGCGGATATCCACGCAACGACGGCTCTCCAACATGCTCTAACCGTCACGGATTTAGTTCACTTGCGCATGCTGAATCATGACGCTCTGTACGGATGCTCCGATGTCTACCAATACGTGTGGAATGCGGCCCTGACTATCATTGGTTTTATGTTGGCTTATCCCTTATGTCACTGGTTCCCCATCGCTCGCCAACATGTTGAGGTATCACTGCAAATCTTCGAAGCGGGAAAGATTTCAAATCCGATTGCATCTCGGGCAGCCCGTCTCACGGAATATCTGCTAGCCGAGTCAATGTCCTTATGGAATTGTTGAACTCGCAATCACCTCGGAACGAGCGCAATGGCCCTGTGACCGTGGGCTATCGAGCAGCGGAAACCCGGGATCCGGTGGAATATGAAGCAATCCGCTGGCCCTCTATTGCAAGACTTTGAATGTGATGATGCCCTATGGTCCTGGGCTGAATGGTGGACCCTCAAACTTGGGACGGGTATTGCGATGAAATCATTGATGTGCTAACGGATCTCCCGGAGATTCCCTGAGGAGGTGACTATCCGGTTCTTTTAACGTGTCTATGTGTTGGCTTTTGTATATGCAATAATGTCATGACGTTTCACATACAATGATGTTTCTAAGAAGGCCGGAGAATCGACAAGTGACAGAAAAGAGAGCCAAAAGGGAACAGATGAAAGTTGAAGACGATGAAGAATATTTTCCTAACAATCAACAGAATTGACCGACCTTCAGCTTATCTGAAGAAGCGAACTCATCTCTGCGGGCTTCCAACTCTTCCAAGTCCCAATTGGCAGAGAGGTGACGGCCATTGAGATACTCAGGACGCTTGGCAGCCAAATACACGTGACAGCTCCTGATAGCTCCGCTGCATGAATCAGTTTAGCCATGGAACTCTATTACCCGATGACTTCACTCACCAGTATCTTTAGCATATGGTTTGAAGCCATCTAACGTCATGCTCGTGAGGACAATTCCTGGTGCCAAGCTGTATGCGGCCACTCGGGAGTTTTCTGCGCTCACAAACTCGGTGAATTTAGCCACACTTAGCTTACTCATAAAGTAGCTGCTCAATGCCGGAGGAGTTAACGCGATCGAACTAATCAGGTTCACGATCGTGGGTTGGACGTCCGGGGTCCCGGCGATCAGACGCAAGAATGCTGCCGTAACGTGATATGTGCCGCGCACGTTGACTTCAAAGTCCTTCCACCATGTTGTGGAGTCCGACTGCTCGATGGGAGCCACCGACGAAAATACACCGGCATTGTTGATCAGAGTGTGCGCAGTTCCGAACTTCTCTTTGATGCCTCGAAAGTGCGAGCAACGGCCTTTTCATCCAAGATATCGGGGGAAGAGCAAGCACCTCGACCGAGGGGTATTCCGCTTCACGATAGCCTTGGTCTCCTCGGCAGATTGAGCAGATTGTGTAATGAGAACCAAGCCTTTAACACCTGATTTCGCGTGGGTTTGGGCGATGGCCTGCAACAATGGACAAAATTAGGGTTCTGATTTCATGATATCTCTCGGGAGGTTCTCTTACTCTGCCAATTCCCTTGCCTGCTCCAGTGACAATGGTCACCTTTCCTGCCTGAGAGAATTCCGGCTTGGACGGCTCAATAGCTGGATAGACATCGCGATAGTATGTCTTGGTAATAGAACCCTGCCGGGTAAATTGATCAGGATCAACAGCAGAGTCAGACATCGTGTACAATTCGACTGGATGAGACAGAAACACGGAAGAAAGATGCGAGTTGGACAGGGACAGATTCAGTTCACTCTCCCCTGTTATATTTTTCTTGCCCTTCCCTTTATCTCTGCGACTCGATGATAATAACTCTTTTCCGTCCGACCCCACTCATGCCACTTCGGGCTGATCGCCCCTCCTCTAACCGAAAGGAGTATGTGTTACCCCTTTCGGTAACCCGGCGCAAACTATCGCTACTCTGCATTGTGAACGGTACCGCGCAAGAGGTCGATACCTATAAGTCGTGAAAGTCCGCATTGGCTTTTGTTGACTGCAGCCCTCTCTCGCCAGCCAGACAAGCGGTATCCCCTCATCATGGATGTTCCCATGGAGAGAGAGAGAACGACACAATCGAAGAGGCTCACGAGCAGGATGACATTGAGCAATTGGTGGGCGACTTTGTTGCCAGCCAGACTGGCTCTTCCGAGCGCCTTGGGGACATTGTGTTTCAGGACCTGTCCGTGATAGGAGCCGGAGTTGGGGTTCGTTCATTCCATAATTGAAGTCTTTCTCATGTCAGCTCACTAACTCTTCCCACCACGCCATAGCATGAACTTGTGAACAACGTGCCCGAAGCTTTGAATCGGTTGCTCAAGCTTGCTAGCCCGGCTGCTTGGTGGTCTAAGAGGCCTGCCCCGTCTCGGGTCTTACTTCGCAAACTGACTGGCACTATTCGCGAGGGGGAGATGTTGATGGTTGTGGGGCCGGCCAGGTAGCGGGTGTACGACTGCTCTCAAAGCGATAGCCAATATGCGGGAGGAGTATCTGGCTATGGAGGGTAATGTCTGGTACGGGCCGTTTGATGCTATGACAGCGAAGGTCATCAGGCCTGATCAAGTTGCTTTTGTTGGTACTGTAACACCGATTTCAATCCAAGGCTACTGCGCCTTCTGCGAGTACTAACGGGTAATGTTCTGCACAGGGAAGATGATATTCATTTTCCATCATTGTCAGTCAATACTACGCTTCGGTATGGTTATCCTGGACGCGATCTACTGCCTATTCCCAATGGATAGAGAGAAGTCATACTGATAACCGAGATATAGGTTTGCACTGAATGCCCGGCACTCAAC
Source organism: Aspergillus micronesiensis (assembly GCA_039763685.1). Lineage (NCBI taxonomy): Eukaryota > Fungi > Ascomycota > Eurotiomycetes > Eurotiales > Aspergillaceae > Aspergillus > Aspergillus micronesiensis. Next base: position 49,328 of record JASHHO010000041.1, on the reverse strand, counting down.
TGCAGATCCTGATCGAGCATCACACCTCGAACAAGACCTACAAACTGTACTACAACTTATGGGTCTCGAACAAGCGGCAGGGTTCGTATTGGGAATGATCATATTCGTGGTATCAGTGGTGGACAGCGTCGTCGAGTATCTCTTACGGAAGCCTTTTGCACGCGTGCAAGGTGAGTTCACAGTTCGCGTCTGCAGGATAGGATGGGAGTTCGAAAGACAGGAAAGAGCTAACCTATGACTGAATTCAGTTTATATTGTTTTGACAATCCTACACGGGGTCTGGATTCCTCCACTGCGATTCGCTTCCTCAATGTTCTCCCACAATATACCACACGCAGCCGATGTGCGACGGTAATGTCTCTGTACCAAGCCAGCGACGTGGCTGTTTCACTTTTCGACAAGATTTTGGTGTTGAATGAAGGCCATGTCGCGTATTACGGCCCAGCATCCTCTGCCAAAAGGTATTTTGAGTCCTTGGGTTTTTATTGCTCGCCGCGCACTTCCATATCGGATTTTCTTGCATCTATGTCAGGTACCCCAGATGGCAGAACACCCCAGGATGGCATGCAACGACCGGTGCCTCTTCGGCCGGCTGATTTCGAGGCCCGATTTTGGGAGAGTAGCTTCTATCAGCAGGCCGTGGATGCAGCCATAGCTCCCCAGTCTACCGCATCGTTACCAAAGCCTTCCGGATACGCTCTGCCCTTCTATCGTCAAATATACGAGTGTACTGTCCGCCATTATCAGATCTTTCTGACCGATCGTGGTACTTGGATTGCAGAGGCAACAGGAACCATTGTTCAAGCTCTTCTGCTGGGCACTTTGTTTCGTGACCAGCAAGATGTGACTCAAGGACTATATACGCGTTGCTCAGCCTTATTCTTCTGCGTACTCATTATGGGTCTACAAGCTTCTGCTGAGTTTGGAAATACCTTCGTCCAGCGCCCAATCTTGCTCAAGCAGAAGGCTTTGCGGTTTTACCGACCAGGAGCATATGCCCTTGGACAAATTCTCGCTGATATTCCTTGGAAGCTCATCTTCATTCTCTACTCGCTTCCAATTTACTGGATGATCAACTTCCAGCGCACAGCTGGTCATTTCTTCACCTGGCTCGTCTGTCTCTATATGGGTTTGATGGCTTTGAGCGTCATGTTCCGGGCCATTGCGGTTTTTACAAATTCTCCCACTCGAGCCGTTCTTCCGGTCGGTCTTCTGCTCAACGTGTTCATTATGTACACCGGCTTCTACATCACTCCACCGGGGATGAAAGTCTGGCTGTCATGGATCCGGTACCTTGATGTAAGTCTGAGATGCGGCTATAAGAGTTTTCGTGTGCGTTCACTAACATCTGTACCACTCGTAGCCGATGTACTACATTTTCGAGTCCATTGCTTTGAACGAAATCGGGGACGGCAGTTATCAATGCAGCTCTGATCACATTGTTCCCCGTGGAGCGAAATATAATGACACCACATTCCAAACATGCGCGGTGTCCGGTTCTGTACCAGGCAACCTGAACCTATCCGGAAATCTTTATATCCTCGCTGAATACGGGTTCAAGTACATGCACAAGTGGCGCAACGTTGGTATCAATGCGGCATTTTTTGTCTTCTTTGCGATCTTGGTGACGTATGTTACCTCCCAATTATGAATAACTCTATGCCATCTTTATCTTTCATATCGCTGACCAAGCCTGCGTTATGCTCTGTATAGGATTGGAATGGAGAGATTCCGCAATGCCACTGAACGCATGTCAACTATCTACTATCAGAAGCTACCATGGACAAACACCTCAACTTCAGATCTCGCAGATGTTGAAAAGCCGCCAGTGACCACCGATTTGGGCGGGTTTGATGTCACCTCCAATGACGAGGCGGCTAGCAGTCGCCTCGAAGAAGATCATCATGTCTTTGCATGGGAAGAATTATCTCTTGAGCTTGGTGACGGGAAACGATTACTTCATGAAGTTTCCGGTAAGAATATTAGTGAGCAATTGGTCAGGGGAGCTCTTTGTTGACAATTAATGCAGGTTGGCTTCAACCTGGATCAATGACTGCCTTGATGGGAATGTCAGGCGCAGGCAAGGTACGCAAATGGATAATGTTTAGGTTCATGATTGAGCTGGGACACTACAACTAACGCGGGTGCAATTTAGACTACACTTCTCGACACCCTTGCCCAACGCATCAATATTGGTGTGTTATCGGGAGGCCTCTATCTCGATGGATGTCCATTACCACAATCCATGGGACGCCGAACTGGGTTTGTACACCAGAATGATATTCACCTCGATTCTTCTACGGTGCGAGAGGCTCTGCAGTTGAGCGCACGGCTTCGCCGCCCAGAAAGTATTTCTCTGGAAGAGAAGATGGCTCATGTTGAAGTCATCATCAAGCTATTGGAAATGGAAGAATCGCTGATGCAGTCATCGGTGTTCCAGGAGCTGGACTGAATCTGGAGAGACGCAAGCGTGTAAGTATTGGAGTTGAGCTGGCGGCCAGACCGGACATCCTCCTCTTTCTCGACGAGCCGACCTCGGGGCTGGATGGCAATTCGGCCCTGTCCATTGTCCAACTGATGCGTAAGCTATCAAATGCTGGGCAAACGATCCTCTGTACAATCCATCAGCCGTCATCTCAAATGATTGAACAGTTCGATTCGTTGCTTCTTCTGATCCCCGGTGGAAAAACTACATACTTTGGCCCACTTGGTCCTCGGTGCAAAACGATCATTGATTACTTTGCTCGCTATACACGGCCCTGCAGAGATACAGAGAACCCGGCTGATTATTTATTGGAGGTCAGCTCAATACCGAAACAGACTGGTTCCAGGTACTTAAAACCCTTATTCCCAATGCATACCAGCCGTGTCTGATGTTCATCTTCCGAAACAGATTTGGAAGGAGTCCCCGGAATTCTTGTCTACACAGGAGCAGCTTCAGGATCTACTCCATGAGAAAGAAGATGCCAGCTCATCAGGGTCCGATAAAGCGTATGCGGTGCCTTACCTTGAGCAGCTCGGTGTAGTTACCCGACGGGCCTTCATCAACTACTGGCGTGATTCAGACTATGTATTGGGCAAAGTACAGCTCAATATTTGGATGGGGTTGATGAACGGACTTACCTTTCTACAACTCTCCAACGACTTGGCCGACTCCCGTGGGCGAATGTTTTCCATCTTCGTGAGTGTCATTACCGGGCCCGTTCTCAGTTTGCAAATCGAGCCCCGGTTCATCATTCTGCGTGACCAGTTCCTGGCAAGGGAAAATGAGTCACGCGTCTATCATTGGAGCGTGTTCACTATCAGTGCTTTGCTTGTGGAGATCCCTTCACATTGCTAGGAGGGCTCATATACTGGCTTCTGTGGCACTATAATGGTCGGATATTATTATACCTCGGATCGTGCCGGCTATGCATTCCTTATGTATGAGCTCTATTCGCTCTTCGTCGCGAGTCTGGCACAGCTGACTGCGGCTCTTTTCCCCACCGTGCTAGCTGCGCAGACGGCAACCGGTTTCGTCTGGTTTGGTGAACACATTCAACGGCCCGCTATCCCCCCCGCCGTTGACACCGCGTGGATGGCGTTGGTTCTATAATATTTCACCTTTGTTTTACTATATCGAAGGCATCGGCACCAATGCCATGCACGCTTTGGATATTACATGCAAAGGATCCGAGATACAGATGTTCAACGCTCCTTTATCAGAGACATGTGGATCCTTTGCGGCTGAGTTTTTTAACATGTCCAAAGCCACGGGATATCTCATCAATCCAGACGCCACTGACCAGTGCAAATACTGCAGTTACGCTGATGGAGACCAATATGTAAGTGCATTCCATCCTCACTAGCTTTGTTTTGACACACCAACCCACTCACCCCCCCCCCCCCCCCCCTCCCCGGAACATACACATATACATATAAATGGTGTCCCCTGAGTTGGTAAGGACGAATTGTTTGTAGCTGACAGACTGTTCTACAGGTTACACAATATGACTTTGAATATTCGCAAAGAGGAAATAATATTGGAATCTTCATTGCCTTTATCCTCTTCAATTACACGATGGCTGTTGTCGCTACGTATTTGATTTTTATATTCAAATGGCGTAAGTGATAGTTGCACCACTTCATCCATTGATACTGTTTCCGTGATATGATGGGGAAAAGGGTCTACCATGACTAGGAGAAACCTGTTGGGTCATTAATTCCAATCAAAATTTTCTGACTGCTATTTATAACTTTGTATTTGTTAGCACCTGCTTGGGTATACTTGATCCTAGATCTCATTCGTTCTTACACCAGAAACTTCCAGAAACTGCTTCTGATCCAACCTATATGCAAGCATGACCCAGTAAAGGAGCTTTTCGGCAGAGAACAGTACTAAGTACAGAGAGACCGCCCGCGGGTCATTATACTTTCTGTCATCAATGGGCCGCTTGGTGTCTGCGTTCCAGGCTAGGGCGTGTATCTCATCTGGATGCTCACGCCCTCGCCCAATAAGTTGCAAAGACTACAACTTCGTATGTCGTCAAGCATCTATTACATATGCGCAGAACGTTGTCTTCATTCGTACCCGGTAGTTACAATCGGAAACAGTCAAACTGTTGCAGCACCCAGATGTTCCAAGTCCTCCTCCCCCCACCCAAAAAAGATGCCACTCCCTCAAATCCACCACATCCAGCACATCCACAACTTCCTTCCCCTTTCAGTTTGTTCATGCACAATTGGCTCCTAGTGAATCCTAGTGAATCGTAAACCTCGTTCCTCGACTATCCAACTTGGGCAGAGGCATCAAGAAATCCACAGACTGCGAGATATCCGACTCATCCGTTTCGTAGAGCTCAAACCGCGGCGCATTGGGTCGAAACATCACCGCCATTGCCCAATACATCTCAGCGTAAGCCAGACTATCACAAGTGTTAGCAAATACTTCGTCCCATGGACGCACCACAATAACAAATGAAAGGGTACAGGATGGGAGCTGTTACTTCATGCCAGACAATTCCGCGACCCTCTACTGAAAGGGACCCAGTTCCGGTCCATCCTCGAGTCATATTTCCCCAGCCATCGCTCGGGAATGAATTTGAATGGCTCAGGATAGACTTCTGGATCAGTGTGTAAACTGTACGCGGCCATTCCCACAGGGTGCCGGCCGGGATACTCCACTGTTTGTATACGAGTGGGATGTCGGGCGAGATTCGGGGAAGACGACGCATGACACCGTAGCTCAGTCTGGCACGAAATCCATGGCCTTAGTAAGGGCTTCTTTGGCTTGCGAAGTGGGGGCGGACTCGAGACTCACCGCAGACCTTCCTTGATCATTGCTTGCAGGTAAGGCAGACGCTCCAGCTCTTGCCAGCTAGGCAGCTTATGCGGGTAGTCTGCCATGACATCTCGCAGCTCGTCGGCTAGACGCTCCCGCATGTGAGGGTTGGTGAGAATGTAGTAGCACATAAAGCCCATTGTGCGAGCTGTGGTTGCCGTGCCAGCTCCAAAGAGGACCATAGCTTCGCGACTGAGGCGTTCCGTTTCGCATCTGACGCAGGCATCTCGCTCGTGATGATGTAGCGGAAGACAGAGCTCTTTGAGTTCTTTTCTACCTTCTCTTTGCTGAAATTATCTTTCTTGGCATCCACGATGTGCGAAATAGCTAGCTGCGCTGGGTCAGCATCCATCCGGGAGTCCAAATGGTCCGAACAGGGCGGCTTACCTGGCGGAAGACGTTGAATCCGGCGGCGCCTGGGTACACGCGCAGCAGGAAGCCATGTGGGAATCATCCGGCCAGTCTATCTCTGTTAGGACACGCAGACGTGGACTGGGAAAGGGAACTGACGAGACCAGTTGCGGGACGTTCATGAACAAAGGAGCTGTCCACGATACTCTCGATCAAATTGTGCCTATTCACCATCTTGTCAGTGCTTGGCAGGTCTACAAGGGACGATGGGTCGGTCTACTGACCACTCTTTCCCGAACTCGGGGTGATTCATCATGTCCGGCGGACTCTCAGAGCAGATGCGTCCGATCACGTCGCCTGCAAAGGCTGAGAACACATGGTCAAGTCGGATGACGTTGCCCGACCCCTTCAGCCCAGTTAGGCGGTCGTTGAGGAGCTTGGCCTCCTCAATGATCATCGGCTCCATTTTATCGATGCCCATGCGGGAGAAGAAGGTTCAAGGGCTTCCGCCGGCGGCGGTGCAGTTCGTGGTTCTCAGTCATGGTATGGGAGCCTGGGCCGAGTCAAATGGGCTGACGTTGACAAAGAAAAGGGAAACATACCGTCGAAGCCGATGCCAGTTCGGTAACGCGGCCAGATGGCCGTACGGCGGGTGTTACCTGCAACATAGACACTGTTGTAGAAGTCTGGGTCGTTGATGACTATCTCGTGGGGGTTGATCCGGATGATTGGGCCTGAGAGTAGGAATTGTCTGAATCAGTTATTGTTTGGCATTGTTGTGGGCAAGGTGTCCGTTACCGTATTTCTGGTGCATCTCCTCGATTTTATAGACATATTGCCCCGTTTGATCACATCGTAATAGAATTCGTACCACCGCGGGCAGCGGCAATCCTAGGCCCAGGAAAGCCGGCCAGGGGATGGAAGTACAAACGGTAGATGGCTAGCGAAGCACTATAGATTGCAAGACCTACCGCAATGACGGCAGAGATGCCATATACATTGAGGAGGTTGTAGCGGTCCGAAAGGTGACGGCCTCTTTGTACAAGCCCTCCATCCTTTCTGTATGCGTTCCTATGCTAGGAGGGAGGAATGTGAAGATAACACTAAGGGGAAATGCTCGGCTGTAAGGGACGACTTTCAGCTTTTGATATCGCTGCTCCTGTCAATGGTCGGATCTTACCCAGATATCACTCCGGCCTTCAGGAACAGATTCACCGAGATACGGGGGAAGAGGGGTAGTAGAGGGGCGCCCACATGACAATCAGAAATGCCACCTGCCTGGGATAAGAAAAATAAGGTGTCTAAAGGACTGGGCTGGTCGTTTCGACGCAACCCGGCTGGAGCGGTCTGTGTCAACGAACAATGATCCTCGTATGTGAAGGTGCTAATTTCCCGCATGTAAATTAGTATGAAGTGGCCTCTATCCCAATCGGTCAGCCAGGATAGATGGTTGCCGTGGGTGGTAGATATTCTCCTCGCTACCGCGTTTTGCATTCTGCATTAGCTTAGATTAAATTCTCGTATTTGCAGTTTAGGATCTGGGTGCTTCATTTGTCACATCGCGCGCTATCCTGTTGGAATACGCTATCTGGGTATAGCAATTGACCCTACTGTGCTGTCCAGATATGGTAGTCTGTCCGAGAGAGGTAATCCTACACACACGATGCTGCAGGACAGGCGGTCCAGGCCCAGTCACCCCGTTAGCCCTCGCTTAGATGTAAGATAGATGTGACCCTTTTCCTGCAATCCACGATGATTGGTGTGTTCTGTCCATGAAGTGTCCTCATCGTTTCATCAGATGGCGTTCGCTAGTGAGTCTTGCACGGGAGGAGTGATCCTTTGATCCGCAGACGGGGGAATAACAGAGGTTCGCCACCTCCATCACTGACGATAGTCCTAATATAGCCGGACAGACGGCCCTCGCACGAAGACGACTCATTGGGTAGGTTCCACACGGAAACGCCTGCAGGATTTCTGCCGGCGGCGCCTCTCCGAGCCCGAACGCTTACTTTCCATGGCATGGCTTGTTTCCTGTCTAACTATCTTTTGTAACCTCGTATACATCCCCTGCAACCTAGATGGAGGCATTCTCCGTTCTTCAAGAAGAATTCCGAATCAACCCTCTCTTGCCGCGCTCGCCCCGAAGCAGGGATGTTCTTATGATACTGGCTCGCCCACATATCTTCGCGGAAAGGTGTAGATAGGATCGCGAAATAATACTCCTCTGGGAAGGTGGCCAGGATGCGGATTCAATTGGGTCTTGAAACAGGATTTACTCGGCCCAAAAGAACACTCTATACATTCCGATAGGCCCTTCAGAATCTCCTACATATTCCGAATCTCGTTAGATTGTTGACGGCAGCAATCTGATGGTGAGGCCGTTGAACCACGTGAAGACCCCCGCGCAACGGCGATGCGTTGCAAGTTATGTGGCTGAAAGGGTAGGTTAAACGCCGGATCCAGAGCGAAGGAAGGCACCCGAAGTAATTCAAAATTCTGACTCCAGAATACAGGGAACCATCACAATCCAGCCGAGGAGATACTTAAGAACAGGGTTGTACGGGTGGCTTCGTGGCCAGACATGTTTTCAGACGTATCCCCTCACTCGTCCCTTGTGACCCTGAGATACATTATATTATTGCATCTTTTCCTCGCCTTGCTGTATTCACTGGTATCCTTTGTCTTTTCGGAAGATGGAATACAGGTACTCTACGGTGGTCGATCCCTCCACGTACGAAACCCACGGACTCTGTGACGGTATTCCTCTGCGATGCCACGAGAGCCCAGAGCTGGAAGAGATTGAAACATTGCGCTGTCAAGAGGACTGGCGAAGATGGGTCGGCCCACTGGGGTTCTACAAGGGTGGTCTCGGACCACGATGGAACTTCATGGCTATCACTGTTCCTGAATGTTTGCCCGAACGACTCGGCGTTCTGGGATATGCCAACGAGCTCGCATTCCTACATGATGGTCAGTACTCTCAGAATTGTGTTTGGTCCGACACTGTGACTAAATACCTGTTTAGACGTCACCGATGTGGCAGATTATGTAAGTTGGTTGGTAGAAACATTTCGAATGTATGCAACTGATCATGCCACAGGGAGATCTGCATAACGACGATTTGAAGGCTGCCTTTGAGCAAGCGGCTAGCACTGGGCACATTGAAGGGTCGGCATCTGGCAAACGCGCGATTCAAGCCCATATTGCGAATGAGATGATGAGCATCCACAAACAGCATGCAATCACCACGTTGGAAGCGTGGGCGAAATTTGCCGAGTTGGGTTCAGGTCGTCAACACACCACCCACTTCAAAACGGAGGATGAATATATCAAGTATCGAATGATTGATATCGGGACGATGTAAGTCATCTCTTACGAGAGATTAATATCGGTGTTTGAACTAATGTTTCGCCAGGTTTTGGTACGGCATGGTCACCTTCGGCATGGGCATCAGTATCCCCGAGCATGAGCTGGAAATGTGCCACAGGCTGGCTGACACGGCATACTTAAATCTTGGCCTTACGAATGATCTGTACTCCTGGCAGAAGGAGTATGAGACTGCAGTGGCCATGGACAGAGACTATGTGGCTAACATCATCGGTGTGATCATGGAGGAGCGAAATATTTCCGAGGCAGAGGCCAAGGAAGTCTGCCGGGAAAAGATCAAAAAGACTATCGTGGACTTCCGCAAGATTGTGGACGATACGAAGGCACGAGACGATGTATCACTGGATACAAAGCGCTATCTCGAAGGCTTGTTGTACAGCCTGAGCGGAAACCTGGTTTGGAGTATCGACTGTCCCAGGTATCATCCGTGGTCTTCATACAACGAACGTCAGCTTGATTGGATGAAAAACGGGATACCCAAGAGCCCACCAAAAGTCAATGGGAATGCCACGGCCAATGGCAATGGAGTTCATCATGCTCCGAAAGAAAGCTTGGCCAATGGAACCTTGAATGGTCATGACAGGATCCATGCTCCGGCTGTCAATGGGAACGGTGCCTCTCACACTTCGAGCATCAAAGGGAGTACGGGTGGAAACGGTGTTACCCATTCTCCAGTCTCCAACGGTTCTGCTGTGGTGAACAGTGCACTAAGCATGGAGATTGACACTGATCTGGTGAACGTCTTTGCTCGAAAGGAATATAAATCCATCAACGGGTTCAAGATGCACGAAGGAGATAACCATCCATCCAATGGCCAAACTAAATTGAATGGAAACGTTACCTCTTGGAAGGTACCAGGGGATGTTCAAACAAAGGTAAGCCTGCAGACCAACACGAGAGAGGAGCCTACTAACAAATCGCGACCTAGGTGATTCAGGCACCCTACGACTATATCAGCTCTCTGCCATCGAAGGGGGTCAGAGACCACGCAATAGACGCTCTGAACGTCTGGTGCCGTGTCCCTGCAGCGAAGCTGGACCTAATCAAGCTGATTACCAATATGCTTCATAACACTTCACTGATGTTCGTTTCCTTCCGTGCTCATCCGTTGTGATGTCAACTAAGCAAGTGGATATAGGCTCGATGACTTGGAGGATGGGTCGCATCTCCGGCGCGGAAGGTCGTCGACACATACGATTTTTGGAGCGGGCCAGACAGTTAATGCAGCCAACTACCATGTCATTCGGGCGCTGGAAGAGGTACAGAAATTTGGAGACGCCGAGAGCATTGTCATTTTTATCGGTCAGTTTGCCGTTTCTCCCATTGTCTTGACATGTGCTTACCTGGGTTTGCTCAATAGAGGAGCTGAAGAGCCTTTACGTCGGCCAGAGTCTGGATCTATACTGGACGAACAACGCCATCTGCCCATCCGTGGACGAGTACTTCCAGATGGTTGAGAATAGTAAGCGGGGCTCTGGATCAGCAACCGATGGAAAGCATTGAACTAACGTATCGCAGAAACGGGGGGCCTGTTCAGACTCTTCGGTCGTCTCATGTCCCTGCATTCGAGCCATCCGGTTAAAGCAGATCTTACCGGTTTCCTGAACCAGTTTGGACGGTACTTTCAGACACGAGATGATTACCAAAATCTGACATCTCCCGAGGTATGTCGGAGTGCACTCTACCGGTAACGATCAAGTTAACAATTCCCAGTACACCAAGCAAAAAGGATTCTGCGAGGATCTGGACGAGGGGAAGTTCTCACTGCCCCTCATCCATCTCATGCATTCTGCGCCATCGAACCTGGTGGTCCGCAACATCTGGACCCAACGGCTAGTCAACAACAAGGCCAGTCCGGCCCACAAGCAGACTATCCTGGAGTTGATGAAGGAGAATGGAAGTCTGCAGTTTACGATGGATGCGTTGGATGTCTTACACGCAAAGGTGGAAAAGAGCATATCGGACCTAGAGGCGAGGTTTGGGGTTGAGAACTTCCAGTTGAGATTGATTCTTGAGATGCTGCGGAAGGCCTAGGTGGCAGGATCCTTGGAGTTGTGGCTTTTTCGTCTTTTTGCGGGCAGCTTTGCGTCCAATGAGTTGCTGTAATTATCCCGAGCTAGCCTGCCATTGCGTACTCCTTTGAATTACTTCATCCATTTTGCCAGTGACTCTCACCATGTGATAGGATTACAGGACAAGGGTTAAGGGTGTCTGCCTGCAACAACCCAATTCGGTAAGCAGAATCTATCTCGGTAGTTACAAGGTGAGGAGATCAACGCTGTCATCTGGCTGGAATTAGCCGCCTGGAAAACACACTAAACTAGCGCGCAAGGTTATATTCCTTGCCGTGATCTGGGCCTTGATTTGCAGGAGCTAAGCATCGCAAGCACTTCAACCCGAGAGCCAAGCTCCACCCTCCTGCATATACGAGAATGTGACTGAGATAAATGGCCGTGAACACAGCGGACAGCATCCTGCGGATGTCATACGTGGAACGCCTTTCTGCTTCCCCGGGAAGAAAAGAAATACCCCTGTCGGCCTTTGGCGTGATGCATTCTTCCCGTTGTCAATGTGGCTGTACTCTGCTGGATGCGCACTGATCTGCAAATACCCTTTACGGATGTACTGAAATTCTCACCGGGGGCAGCACCGGAAAGGGATCTTTTGACTTTCCACCTATTGCTACTTAAGCATTTTCTCTTCGCTTGGCAACATGAATGTTGACGCCCTTCAGACGCAGAGGACGCAGCAACATGTCATTGTCAGGCTCGGACTCACATCTTGCCGTGTCCCCAACCCTCGCTGAAGATATGAACTCTTCCGATACCTCGGCAGGGCTCGCGGAGACACCTCCAGCCGATGAAGAAAAACGCTCTATTGTTGACACCGGGGAGAGTGTGGTCGCGATGAACGAACCTCATATCGTCGACTGGGATGGACCGGATGACCCTGGAAATCCGGTCAATTTCAGTCGCCACATCAAGATCACCAACGTGGGAATCGTTAGCGCTCTGACATTCATCACCCCGTTGGCGTCCTCGATGTTTGCCCCGGGGGTTCCCCAGCTCATGGAGGAATTCCACAGCTCCAGTAGGCTGCTGGCTGGGTTCGTGGTCTCTGTCTACGTGCTAGGATTTGCCATTGGACCGCTCATTTTGGCTCCAGCATCGGAGCTCCTGGGAAGAGTCCCAATTTACCACATCTGCAACATCTGTTTCACGGTGTTCAGCATAGCCTGTGCTCTGAGCACAAACCTCGGGATGCTCATTGCATTCCGATTCTTCCAGGGTTGCTTTGGCTCGGCGCCTGTCACCAATGGTGAGTTGCTCTCCCCCATATTTAATGATTCCATTACTGATGCTATACTGCGCACCGTAGGAGGCGGCACCATTGCCGACCTTATCGTCCAGGAAAAGCGTGGAGGCGTCATTGCCATTTATGCGCTTGGCCCTTTGCTGGGCCCCGTCATTGGGCCCGTCGCAGGAGGCTACCTGGCAGCTGCGAGGGGCTGGCGCTGGGTGTTCTGGGTGCTCGCGATAGTTGGCGGCGGCTGTACACTTGCTTCATTCTTGTTCCTACGCGAAACATACCCAATGGTTCTCCTGAAACGCAAAACGCAACGCCTCATCCAGGAAACTGGGAATACTCACCTCCGTTCGAAAAACGACAACGGCATGTCCACCCGCCAACGGTTTGTCCAGGCCATCGTGCGGCCATCTAGGATCTTGTTTCGGTCCCCCATCGTGGCCGCGAGTTCGGTCTACGTCGGCATTGTCTACGGATACCAGTATCTGATGTTCTCAACCTTCACCTACGTGTTCGAAGACCAATATGCCTTTCCTACCAGTTCCGCCGGCCTGACATTCCTAGGGACAGGCGTGGGCTCGCTCCTGGGCCTCTTCGTTATTGGCGCTGTATCCGATCGTATTCTCAAGGCCAAGTCAAAGCCTACACCAGAGGCTCCTTCTGGCGCTATGAAGCCGGAGTACCGTCTGCCTCCGCTCGTCTGGGGGGCGTTCTTTATCCGGCCGGTCTTTTCATGTATGGTTGGTCGGCGTACTACAGAACGCACTGGATCGTGCCCATCATTGGTACAGGACTCGTAGGCATTGGAAATATTGCAGTTTTCATGTGCATTACGAGTTATCTCGTGGATGCGTTCACGATCTTTGCGGCTAGCGCACTGGCTGCCAACACCGTCGTGCGGAGCATTCTGGGAGCGTTGCTTCCGATGGCCGGACAGAGCATGTATGTCGATGGGACTGGGATGGGGGAATAGCCTGCTTGGGTTCATTGCTGTGGTCTGTATTCCCATTCCCTGGGCTATGATGCGGTATGGCGAGAGGATGCGGGAGGCATTTGATGTAAGTAGGCATAGATGCGGTTGTAGTCGCGACAGGCGACTCGTAATTGAGGATCCATTCATGGTTATCTTGCCCCCTCTATGCTCTAGGAGCTACCATCTCCACCATTTTCTCCGGGTCTGTCTCAGTGACCCGATCAACCTTCACATGAGCAATTCTCGCTGTTCTTGCGACGCCATCGATACTGCCCACCGCAACGGCCGTTCGTTTCCCCGACTCGTCAAGAACCCATTTCATCGGCCCCGGTGGGAACTCCTTCTCGCCATTCCATACCAAGCCTTCCTGGATGCTGACATCTATATCCACACCCTTGCCATGGTACCAGTCCAACTCACCACGAACCTAGTCGCGATATCTCGATATCGATATCCTTCATCAGAGTCGACAGCGTCTCGCTCGCTGTAACCACCACCACCTTGTCTGCAGTTCCCGGATCCAGCCATTTTCTCATGATACTCCACATCATTGCGAAGTACGGCGGGGCATTGAGGACCTATACGGCTGTAAGCGGACTGTACCCTATCCCAGAAGAGAATACAAAGGATGCCAAACATAAAGCCGATGGATGATCTCCGGATACCCTGTCATCAGCAAATGCCCAATATCACGGGTGTAGTTCTTGATGTCCCAACCCTGTTTCATCGTAAAGGCGGCAATGTCCACCAGGTACAGTGCACTGCTTATGGGGACGGCGGGGTCGGGTCGATCTCTCATCGCGGTGCACAGTGGGAATACAAACCGGGTAAGGGTGTCGTGGGCGATGCTGGCTCGTTGAACTGCTGTTATACCGATTTCCCCGGTATTGGTACGGCTCTTCTCGTACTCGTTTAATGTGGATCGACTGAGATGGCCGATGTCGTATAGGCAGATTGGTAACCCGTTTTTAGTTCGTCGGCCACACCAATGCGGGTACTCAGAGACGTTATTTTTATGCCCAGAATACTGTTTGTGTATCTGAAGTTGGCGGTTACTCACAAGCAGTCGTGCAGACTCAAAATCCGAGACGTTGATCTCATTGTAAAGCTTGGGAATCTGGTTTCGTCCATGCGTAATAGATGCTTGTTCGAACTGTTCCAGGGCATCATGGGGATTGAACCCGCGCGCATGGAAAATCGTCTAGCATTGGTGTTAGGGCCATGGTCCTCACCAGCTTCGATTTACAAAGTCAAACAAACAGTAGAGTAGTCTCGTCATTTAATCCGTCCAGTAATTCATGTTTCGCAAGGCCAGGGGGTCGAGCGAGAAGGCGTTTGTCGGAACAAAGCTGGACGAAAGTCTCAAAAGCCGACAAGTGCTGTTGGGGCAAATTTGGAATAACGCCAGTCTGGGCTGCCATTGTAGCGATGCCTTTCCCAGCCGTGGTAACCACAGTCAAAGGATGAACAAGCAGGACATTGACAGACACGCGGGAATATAATTCTGTGTGCTGGGATCTTGTCTACATCCCTGGTGCTGCCTCGTATACAAATGCTCGAGGCAGTTCCGACGTTACATCGTGTGCAAGATTGCATAACGACACAAAACCAATTAGATTAACAGCAAGCCTACAGCAATTCTACCTTTTTTAGCCCTTTTTAGCCCTTTTTTAGCCCTTTTTTAGCGGATGGCGTCAACTCTTAAAACGATAGATTGTCTCGACACTGCATAACACGAGGGCTCCCCGGTCTAGGGTGCAGATCCTCCGGATAATCACCCACTTAGATCCTCCCTACCTATTCTTGAGAGTCGCTTTTTGGCAGAAAATTGCCAAACGTCCAGGCTGGATCACTGTCCAGACATGTGCGGCGCACACTCTCCAAAAACGGGGTAAACCCTTCGTCCTGCCCAAGCCGTTGCAGAATCGCCACGGACCGCTTCGTATCAGCGACCCACTTCGTTCCTCCCTCGTCTTTGACTCCATGCTTGTTGTCCCCAGCCGGCCACGAACGAGATGGGTCGATTTGCTCAAACACTCTGGCAAAGTTGCCCAACTTGAATGGTTCCGCCAAGGCGAGCAGTCGCTCGTTCTGAACATCCTCGTCAATCAGCCCCGCCAAATGCAACAAGGCATTGTCGACCACGTCGACGACCCAGGGGGCGCTGATCCACGCGAATGCCTGGTTGCAGGTGACGTCGTCAAAGTACGCCTTCACGAGGGCCGCCGTGCTGCCCCGTTGCTTGCGGTGGATAATTGGCCCGACCACGAACCCGGGGAGAACAGAGTTCTGTATAAATGAGGGCTTCGCTTCGCTGGCGAACTTCCAGAAGAGTGTCTCGCTCTCCGTCTTGAGAGATTGGTACACGTCCAGCGCACGCAGCGCGTCGTAGGGTGGAGGTGCCCACGCCCGCGGGGTGCTGGTCTGATTCCAGCTGTCCCTGGTGATAAGAGCATCTGGTGCGGAAGGGACGAACGTATCTACTGCCGCGGTGTAGCTGCTTGTCAAGACGAAACGCTTCACGGATTGTGTTTGAGTGGCGCTTTGAAGAGCGACTTTCAGGGCTTCGAGTCCAGGGGTGATGACCTGGTCTGGGTCTGGATTGAGGCTGGTGTCTGCCGCGACGTAGGCAATGCCGTCGACATCTTTGACAAGATCATCCATGACGCCTGAGGCGGAGAGGATTGGAATGACAACGGCCTGGAACTTTCCAGTGGGATGACGTCTCATGATGGCCTCAGTAATCCATGAGGCACTTTCGGCGGTTCGCACAGTGCCCTTGACCATATATCCTCTTTGTATGAGTTGTAAGGCCAGGTGTGAAGCCAGAAAGCCATTGACACCTGTTATGAGGACAAGTCCTCCAGGGGGAACCACAGTTGATTGCATTCTTTGGGTGGATGGCGAGGGGGACAGGATAGGGAAGCAGAGGAGATGGGTTTATAAAATTGAAGTAGTCGGCAGGGAGCGCAACTGATTACTTATATAGACTTTCCGTCCCCTAGGCATATATTATGCAGAATATGCAGTTAGTACGAAGGAATTAAGCGTCCGTTATACAGCCCGCAGTCCCGGCATGGGGCAGGGACTCGGTCGTACTACTTATATAAATGACTTTAATATAGATATCACTAGTGCTACCTTACTGCTGCTTTTAGTGGGACGTAAGGCTATACCATAAGAAGTCTGTAGTTGAGGAAAGCTGAGCCAGAATAACACACAATATACAATACAAACATGCAAATAGATCGTGGCTTGCACTTTCGTTCCGACTACTCGATCTCTTTCGCAACGCCCTCTGCTTTTTCTTTCCGTACACCTCTTCAATCCAAGCCAAAATGGCGTCAATACCGGCACTTACACCGGATGATGTCCGAATATTTCCATCGGTGATCCATCTGGCGTGAGTCTCCCAATTTACCCGCGGCCTTAATGACATAATCTCAACCCTTTTTGTTGCTGGTTGCACGTTTGCCATCCAACACTCCAGCTTGAGCAGCTAACCGGGAGCCAGTACACACCGTGATTCGATATTTCAACTGTGGCTAGACCTTTTTGATAAAAGAAATGTTGTCTTTGGGATTGGTCCACGTCTCAGCGTGCCCAGACTGCCTGGGATGAGAAGGACATCGGGAGGTGGTGCTGTATCAAATGTGTGTGTGGGCACGATGCCTTGCCCAGTCGCGGATTTGGTTGTGACGGGATCGAGTGACGACGCCAGGAGAGCGAGAGTAATATCTTCCTACTAAGAGAGCACATTAATGCAATCTAAGGGACCAAATGCATCGAGAGCTTGAAACCCAGGAAATAAGACAACCCCGAAACGAAGGGAAGCTGTAGCAGAACCTGCCAGGATGAACGTGCTTGCCGACATGTCCGATACTAGGTGAGCAACATTTGCCTTTTACGCTCCATCTAATGAATGACAAGTATGTGTCCCGCGGATTCTGCATTGTATGTTTGGCGGCTTGAAGACGATAAGCGCGGCTACAGATAAAGGCCTCAACCTGAGCCGGTATCGTGAAAACTTGCCCACTCACTTTGGTAACTTTGTTGGGTTGGGAAGTGGGTTGGAGTCGAATCAGACTTTCCCGTGGACTAATAGTGACAACTGACAGAGAGTTTTCACTAGAGGAATTACCTACTCCGGGGACTACTACGCATCGTCCGGCGGAGTTAAGCTTCAGGCTCTAGGAACGCATCCGGATTTAATGGCACGGCGCCGAGCTCTAACACCGGACCAACAACAGGCACAACAGCTCAGTCTAGGGAGGGCCACTGTGATTTGACGATAGTGGTGCTATCCTAGTATTGAGGCTGGGGTTCGATCATCCGTCAACCGGGGCCAGTAAAGCCAGCTTTCCTCCTATCATGCTATGGAGACCTAGTGGATCTAGATGTGCATGGGCAGGACAAGCAACTTCTGGGATATAAACCGCAGTGGTTGTACACCTCTCATCTTGATGAGCAGTTCTACCTTCCATCTTCTTCCTCCTACATACATCCTCCGCCTGCTCCGGTCGAACCGCTTTTTGAACCGGAATTCTCTCAGCAATCATCACATTGACTCGAGTGACATTCACCATGGCTCGCGAACACCAAGCGGCTATTCTTCCTCAGCCGGGCGGTCCCTTGTCGGTTGGGATGCGTCCGACTCCCAAGCCCGGGCCCAACGATGTCCTCATCGAAGTCAAAGCCGTGGCCTTGAACCCCTGCGATTATTATCAACGGGACTATGGCATGCCTCCGGTGCTCATCTACCCTGCAGTCCTCGGATCGGATACTGCAGGTGTGGTAGTCAAGCTGGGCTCAAATGTCACCACAGTTCCTGGTCCCGGCAGCCGAGTGATTGCCTTTGCCTCGTCCTTCTACCAGGGTGGCTCCCCCGATCATGGTGCCTTTCAAACATACACGTTGGCCCAGTCCGAAGGGGTCATTCCCCTTCCTGACAGTCTTTCCTTTGAGGAGGGTGCGGTCTTCCCTTTGGCCGTCCTGACAGCCTTGACGGCGTGGACCACAATCGGCATGCGCCTCGACACCAGGTACTCCCCGGTAGATCAGCAAGCGGTCCTGATCTGGGGCGCTTCGAGCAGTGTCGGCTCGTTTGCTGTACAATCGGCCAAGACGCTCGGATTCACGATCTATGCCACCGCCAGCCCCGAACACCACGACCTCGTCAAGACGCTCGGGGCCGATGCAGTGTTCGATTACAAGGCAGGCGATGTGGTCTCCCAGATCGTCAGCGCTGTGCGTAGGGACGGTGTGCAGCTGCACACGGCACACTGCGTGGTTGATGGGGCTCTGCAGCCCACGTTAGATATCCTCAAGGAGACCAAGGGCGATGCACCGGCCAAGGTGGCCCATTCGCCCGTTCTCCCAGAAGGTCACCCAACCCTCGACAACACGCAGATCATTTTCAACTTCCCCTCCCTGGACGAGGTTGCTCGGAGCAAGCACATGAAGGAGGTCTTCCATGGGTGGCTGAACCTCGGTCTGCAGACTGGTGAAATCGTCTCCAGCCCCAATATTCAGGTCGAGAATGGTGGGCTGAGCGCAGTCCACGCCGCATTAAACAAGCTTAAGAATGGTGTCAGTGGCACGAAGATTGTTGTGGCCCTGTAATGGATGGTCTTTGTTGCACGAGTACCATATGGATGCAGGATATCGATTGAACAAGCTTAGTTATCACTCAATCTCGGTGATTCACTAGAGCACGATGCACAATTCAAGACAATGATCAATCGGAAATAGAAAGAGACATCCCAGAAGAGATACAGCACTGTTGAAATTCGACAGTTCATTATCAAACGCTGGGGCAGACCCTCCCGTAGATGAGCCACTTTGATCGCCAACGAGCCCGACAAATCGAGCATCGTCTTTGGTAGCTCGTTCGATCCGGACAAGAATCTGAGGCCGCAGCACACCCTTTTATACCCTCGAGATGCAGTGGAGTCACCAAGGATCAGCGAGGAACGCGGCCGATCGCGTCGGACGCAAGGAGCACATACTATGCCTGCCCACCATTCATGATGATCACATGCTACCACAGCAACATTGTTCAACGAATGCGAGACGCGTTGAATGGGTATGTCCATCCAAACAAAGGACCTGATCCCTCTTGTGCGGATCTTGGTGGAAAGCCACTTACCCCTCCCCTGCACTTGAAACAGAGCAAAACTGCCGGGTTATCATGATTTTAGAAAGGAAAACATCCATGTGCTTGGTCATTTAGCCTAGCAGCCTGCCTTTATTTTTGCCCCTGGTTTCGGGAGGTCCTGCGTTCGAATCCGAGGGTCCGCGTCACCACACTTTGTTTTTGTATTGGGGAAAGGTCAATGTATTCCAATATTCTAGACTTGAAGGTAGCTATAGATGATCATCTGTGAGTTTTTGTATTTTTGTTTGAATTTTAGGGGTCCATTTGGACGAGTTTTCTCACATACACACCCCATCGAAGACAATGATGCAGATATATATTATGGCAGTAGAGACCGCCTTGAGATTTTGTTCCTCGAACTCCCAGTTGTTTTAATTTTACCTTCTCATGCATGTTATTTGATCGATAAAGATTGAACCAACAGCTCTTCTAGTCGATACATAGTACCAACAAACAGTTTTCTTTAATAGAATTGAACCGGTCCAATATTCAATTGATCGGTGACTTGGACCGTCCAGCAAATCGGTGTCCAATCCACTTGGGAACATCAATGAATACTTGTCAGCGCAATCGTACTTTTGGAGTAAAGTAAACGCATCAGACACAAAACCATCAGCTGCTAAGTATATAGCCATGGTGGCTGGATTTCAATTGCTGTATCTCACTGCCGAGCAATACAATGAGCCCACCCACATGACGACTGTTATCATAGGATGGCGCTCATCAGGCGGCCCCATCATTGGACGCACTAGGTACGTCGGTTCTCGTCTCGCTCGATTTGGATTTGGGGCGTTCATCCGGACTGGCTGGGATAATATGGAAATCATCATGACTGACTAGTTTATTTGTCCCGCAACATATACGTCTTGATACAGAATATTGGGTCGCGAGGACGGTTTAACAGCCACATTGACATTAATTACATGGGTGATAGTCGTAGCCCATTCTACGGTCTACCTAACTATCTAGTAATATTTTTCGCCCTTCACCAGAGCACCCAGAGACTCTTCAAACCCAAATGCTGCATGCTTGAGTGGCCGAGCCACCTCAATCTCACCATATCGCAACTTGATCGTACAAAGCTTTTCAGGCAAATAATCCGAGCCCAAACAATAACCCCTCGCTAAAGAATCCGAATCTGGATTTCAGGTGGTTCTTAGCATGCTTAAGAAAGATGTATCCTGAGACACACCTTCTCCCATAGGGTAAATAGTCCTATGATAATACATCTAATTGTAACTATACTGGCCGTTAAATATGCAGCAAAAAGGTTATTCTAATTATAACTGTAGAAGGTCTGGGGTGTGTTGACTGTGGTAGGCACACTTATGTTAGCTATATTCAGGTTTAGGAGACTGTAGGTGAAGTTTCGCGACAGGTCTTCTAGGGTACAAGCGATTGTTTTATTGTGATGGTTGTTCATCTAATTAGCATCCATAACATCAATAGAAGTGCCGTTCCAAATCTCCGGACAGGCAAAAAGGTCAGACTGCATGAGAGACGTTGCATTGCCCCAAAATGATCCCGGGATGAGAAGAGCAGGTGGGTCATGTAGAAACCACCATTAACCTCGGGTCCGTAATCATCAAGGGCCACATACACGCCGGCTATTAAGCTTAAGTTTGATGGAGCCAGAAACTCGGTTAACACAGGGATAATAGACTAAATACCATCAATAAAGCGTACATCCAGTACATATGATATGTTCCACAGCTGGCAAACGAGGGATGTTGTGCTGGTTGAGTTATCCCACTGCGAGCTTTGCCCCGCCGCGTACATGAGAAGCATGTTGTTCAAAAAGTCAGGCGCGGTTCCCTTGTATACAACGCTAGGAATAATATCGTCAGTTGAGTTGATCATCACTTTCTGCCAGAGATCCTCAAAGGAGGTATAGTTGGTATCATAACCAGTGTAGCTCATTCCCTTCGTTTCCAGAATGTATCCACTCAGGCTCTGGCACCGGTAGGAGGGGCCCCAGAATCCCAGAGGATAGGACGAGTTGGAAAAAGAGGATAAACAGGGAACGACTGCTACCGAAGAGGAGGTTACTAAGAATAAGCAACTGATACCAGCAGAGGGATTTCTAGCCCGACCCACTCCTTCAAAAGACACCCAAGGGATCCAAAAACTCATATTAGCAAAGTCTACGGTTGCAGAAGGCACAAACTAGGGCTAGAGCGACTCAATGTAAATGTCGCCATCGCTCTGAAGGCTTGTGGTCTTACAATTGTTGACGCTCAGAGGCCGGTTGAAATGGCACTGAAGGCCTCAAACGCATCACTGCATCTTTACGTGCGACGGGGACTGGTGTTCATAAGCTCTACGACGTGTTTCTGCTGTAGCTGCCTGTATCGCTTGCATCCTCCTTTATGGGTAAGCATACCACTTCTTGCTAGATATGCGCATCCGCGACTGTTCTGCAGAGTATGTTGCATAGATTCTATAGTTGCTTGAATCTCCTGATGTTTCTCTCTACCCCAGCGAGTCTGAATCCTGCCTTTCGGACTGCAAGTACTGATACTGATGCTGTTTGCCTTCACTCGTGTGACTATAGTCGAGGTCATCTAAGAAGCGATCCGTATAATTTGCGCCACTGGAGGAAACTTGGTGGGTTTGCAGAGACTTGCCGCACCGGGGATCTTGGACGATTCAAGGATTCCTCGCGACTCCCTGGTATGCAGCCTTCGCGTGTCGGACCGGGATACATTCCATGACTGTAGCGGAAGCAAAACACTCTCGGATATACGCCAAGACCGCTTTTAAGACCTCGTACTGACAATTTGAAATAATATTCATCAATGGTGCTGTTTGCGTCGGGGGTATTACCCAATATAATGACCCTGTGCTGGTGCCCAGTTCGGAAGCTCTGGAGCGGCGGCCTCCCCCTAGATCATCGCTATGAATCATCTCAGGATACACCATGTCGTCAATGCTCTTTTGATCACCAGCATTATTTCCCCTGGAAATACCTACGTCTATGCTGCGTCAAGAAGCTTCCACGCGCTGGTTCTGGATGGCAAAGCACCAAGATTCCTATGCAAATGTAAACGGAGAGGTATACCAATTTATTGATTCATAATAGTCGTTGCCTTTGCTTTTCTATCATTTCTCCAGCTCTCACATGGCTCTGTTACTGTCCTCAATTTGTTGGTTCAGTTATTGAGTGGGGTGCAGTTGTGACCCTTATGCCTGGCATTTACATCTTTCTACCAAGCATGGAAACATCAGAGACTAGCTTCAAGCCCCCTCCTAGTCAAGGGTGACAAGACCATGGCCAGGGTATATTGTCTTTACCTGGATGAGCTGCACTGCAGTTTGTCACGGCTTTTCGAGATTCGGGCCATGGAACACGACTGAATCCTTCACGCACTACATCATGGTGTTCTTGGCCGTCGTGACATCCTCGGGATGGAAATTGATCAAGCCCGCCAGGTTTGTGCCGTCGGGCCAGCCCGACTTGCGCTGGGAGAGACCTTGAATCGCGGCCTACGAGAAGCGGCTAGTGTCAACGACCCTCCTATGGTCCTCTGCACAGAAACCTTTCGCTTTCTCTGGCAGAGAAAGGGCCGCAGCATAGAACCAACGGTTTGAGTATGTTATTCACGCCATGAAGAGCCATGAAGACTTGATCTGCCCACGATGCTGTCCAGTTGTTAACCTGCATTGGCTCTATGCCGCGGTGGTGACCGGGAACCTCATTATCACGAGTGGCCGCGAGGTTGTATTGAATCTCCCCTCAATAGATTGCTGGAAATTGACGTCCCACCCAAGTAGAACATGGCGCTAGCTAGACCGCAATGCCAACATTGCCTAATCAAGTAGTGTTCATCTGCAGCTGGATGGTATATTAAACTCAAGGCTACTTCCTGCTCCCAGACGAGACCAGACACCCTCGCTTAGTATTGGCCCTGATTCAGCTGAATGGCCCCGCATCCCAAGAGGATTGGGACAAATAATGATTGACAAATGCGCTTTATTCCAGTTATGCACCCGAACAGGTCGGGGGAAAGGAGGAGAGAGGAAAAGGGGCGGCAAATCCTGCCATCGCAGCGATCAGAGGGAGAACGCAAGTTAGCTCGCCCTCCATCCACGCGATGAGCTCGTGGATGGCGGTTTCTAGCGCGCCCCTAGGACCATTTAGGTTCGTTCTGGAGGCCCCAGATGGAGACGGAGGACGAACCCGAACACGCAGGTCTCCCGCGATGGGCAGGTTGGCTCCACCTGCACCGCACTGGCAGGAAAAACTCGAGCGTCTAGTGCGCTCGGCAGGCCGACCTCCACCATGTGCTGTAGCCATACACAGCGTCTGCCACGCTGGCGTGGACAGAAGTGTCAATCCTGTCCATCATCGCGGATCCATCCCTCTTCCGGGGCCCTCGAGTCAGAAGCCCAGACAGCACCCTGGGAGCGCACTGTCGGCCGGCTGCTAGGAAGCATTAGAATTCCATGGTTGACAGGGTCAGGAGAAACCCAAATTTAGAGTTGACCCTCTATCAATCGCCCTGGAGCTCGCAATGCCGGGTTCATCCCAGGTCACTAGGATCTCCTGCGGACTCTAGACCGGCGTCTGCACACCATTTCTGCTCCCAAACCCTCGGAAGCTCGAACAGGGGGGACGGGCGCGGACATGTTTTACCATGGGGACCGCATGCCCCACTGTATCATCGCTTCCAAGAACGCCCCTACGCTGCTGGTGGTTAAGCTACCGCCTCTAGAACTGCTTCTAACCGTGTCGATCGTGCCGTCGCTCCTGCACAAGAAATTATGGTGTGTTTCCCGGTCTAGCACCCCGCCAGAAGACGCAGTACGTACCCTCGCCTCGCCATTCAGGAGCAGCACGAATACTTTCCGTCTTGGCGAGAGACTTGAAGCAAATGGAGGGTCCCATTGGGCCAATCTGGGGCTCCATCCTGCAACGGCTCAAAGACAATCCAGGCCAGCAGAGGGACGGACAGGGCCACGGACAGGGCCGAAGTCTATTTAACCCGCTGCCCATCCCAGACCTCGGAGCCAGAGCGCAATTTCTGATAGAGCGGGCCTTTGTCAATACCTTCAGCCATCATGTCTTCTTCTTCCCCGTCGCTTTCGACCTCCCCAGAGAAGTACGAGATGCAGCCCACCGCACAGGTGGCGGCCACCGAGAGGCCGGCTCCTGCCCCGGCTCCCCAGACCAACTTCGCCAACCCTCTTCCCTGGGTCTGTGCTCCTTTGCATTGGGCTGTTTCGTCCTCGGCTTGATCGAGATGAAGGTGAAGGGCATACGAGCCCTAACATCCTGGTCGGTCTGGCCTTTGGGTACAGTGGTCTCTGCCAGTTGTGTGCGGGCATGTGGTATGAATAACCTCTTTCTTTCTTTGCTTTTCTACGATCCTGGACTGACAGGATCAATAACAGGGCGATGGCGGTCGGGAACACCCTGGCAGCCACTGCCATGTCGTCCTATGGCGGCTTCTGGCTCTCGGTGGGTGTGATCTTCACCCCCGGTGGCTTCCAAGTCATGTCCACCTTGATGGAAGCCGACGGCGGTGGCCCAGGAATGTTCTATGACTCGTTTGGACTGTGTCTGATGGTGCGTCACTCCATCCCCGGTTATGGCTCATGGGCCAAACTAATGGCATGACTCCTTAGGGCTGGTTTATCTTCACGACTCTCATGATGCTGTGCACCCAAAAGTCCAACCTCGCCTTCTCCTCGCTCTTCCTCGTGGTGGATATCGGTGTGATCCTCCTGGCCTGCGGCTACCTCATCCGGGATGAAATGGAGACTCCCCACCCCCAGCTGTGCATGGCCGGTGGTTTCTTCATCTTGCTCTCCTCCTTCTTGGCCTGGTACAACGCCATTGCATGATGCTCGACCCCAGCAACAGCTTCTTCACCCTGCCCGTCGTCCCCCTTCCCCTGGTCTGAGCAGAGAAAGCAGACCGGCCGTCAGCAGAAAGAAGCAATGGGTCTGCAGGAGTAGAAGAGTACGCCCCTGCTCAAAGTCTTGTGAAAACGCAGTGATGGCCCATCCCAACCGGTGATGGGTCGACTGATCTTACTTATGTAATTCCATGTTATTTAATGACTCCTGTATGTTAGATGGACCGTTGTGCGAGGATAGTCAAGGATTAATGGCAGTTGTTTCCATATGTGATGTGATATAGAATTCTAATCTACTAGTACTACAATCACTCCAGAAGATGACATAATGATCAACAATAGCATGCACCAAAGTCACTATCACAGTACGCAGGACAGTCTGATTGTCAAAGGGGACCAGCCTGTCGATGTCAATGGCCCAGTTTCATGGCAATTACAGCATGGCAGCAGTGGCAAGTGTAAGGCATGACATGTCACGTCGTCTCACCGATGTTCCTTCGGGTGTATTCAAGAGTATATGATAGCCCCATGTGCAGTATAAGCTGTGTTCTTCACAAAAACCCGAGTTCTCTTGGTCAGGAGCTCAATAGTGTAGATCTTTGAGCTGCGTAGTTTGAGATGACTTGTGGCGGCCGTCCTCTGGGTAATTGGCAGGTGTACATCACTCTGCATGAAAGCACGGGAGATCCTGCAGTCTGTCTGTGAGACCAGATCGATCGCCATCAACCACGTTCCCATCTTGCATGCGATATCAGAACGCCATGAACAGGATGTCGAGTGTGTTGTGGTTACCTGCTAGGGCTTGGCTGGTCAGCTGATCCGGGCCCTCTCCGACATTTCCTCCGGCGCCCGGCGCAGTCCCAACGACCCCCCACGGGGAATTGCGTCTGGCGGCTACTCGCAATCCGGTCGCTGGTCTGGGCCCTCTCGTCCTTTCCAGCACGAATATTCTAATTCTCCCTGTTTGTGCGATGCATCGGCGGCATGTCTCCCAGACCAGCCCCAGTCGCATCTGATGCGGAGCAGGCCGACGCGAATCGCGACAAGATTCCCGCCTGTCAGTCCTGTCGCCGCAAGAAGGCCAAATGCAACCGCGAAGAGCCGTGCTCACAATGTGTGCGCCTGGATGTAATCTGCATCTATGATAACGCCGGTTGAAGCCGGGCCTGCGCGCCGGCGCCGTCGAGCAGCTACAACGCCGCGTCGAGACCCTGGAGAACTTTTCTGGTCAGGGCGTGCTGCTGCAGAACCTATGTGATGCCACGGTCAACGGCTCCGCAGCGGCCCTGGCCCGGGGGGAGTCCTCGGAGGACTTGAGTCAGATGCGTGACCGGGTTCGGGAGTCGATGCTGCAGTTGGCCTCATCGACCGGTGTTGGATGGCGCAAGTGCAGGAGAGAGCAGCAGGCTAGGGCAGGCTGACCAGGACCAACCCAGGAAACGCAGAAAACTCGAGCCAGAGAGAGACGCCGATGGCCTGCCATCTCAGCCCGTGGTTGACGAGCTAGTCGAGTTCTATTTCGCCAAAGTGCATCATTGGATTCCGGTTCTGCACGTCACAGGCTTCCGTCGCCAGCTCCAAACCCCGGTGGGCCGCTCCAAAGCGATCTACATCCTGCATGCCATCGTGGCCACTGCATTCGCTTTGCTACTCATCCGGAGGCTGGAGATGACGCGCTGCGCGCACAGCTGGCTACGGACAGCCGACAGAAGGTCATGCTGCATAGCATGGAGTCTTTCTCGGTGGAGAATCTGCAGGCGCTGGTCATCATCGCCTTTGACACTGTACGTGGTTAAAATCCCCATCACATATCTGACAGTCATTCATTAACCCCCTCTAGATTGGCAGCGGCAAGGGACCATCCGCATGGAGTGTCATCGGCAGCATGAGTCGGACGGTTGAACAACTCCAGCTCAGCGTAGAGGAATCCACCGAACGTGCCAGCGACGGGAGGCGAATACCCAACGCATGGTGTTTCTCCCACCGTCCAGCAGCTGGTCGCAGGAGGAAGAGCGCCGTCGGTCTTCTGGACGGTCTTTCTCATGGACCGATTCTGTAGCGTGTCGACGGGGTGGAACCTCAGTTTGACCAGTGCTGACGTCCAACGACGGTTGCCCTGCGAAGGTAGCTTCTGGGAGAAAGAACAGAAGGTTGTCACCCCGTTCTTCGGCATTGTCGACAAGAGGAATGTTCTCTCCCAGAGCCCTCGGAGCGGAGATCCTTCCTCGCGTGATGCGCCGGACCTCGAAGGATTTGGCGGGTTTGCCTACTGCATCGAGCGACCGAGTCGCTGACCTTGGTCGTGAATTTCTTTCTGCATCACGCATTGGACCTCCGAGACACCAGAAGGCCCAGCTCTGGCTCATGAAGTTCAAGGAGCTGGACCTGCGTTTGGTACAATGGAAGCTGGCGCTTCCAGCCCGATGGCGCGACGCCTCCGTCCTCAATCAAGACGGTTCATGGATGCGAACTTGACTCTGGCTCATATGACGCATAGTGCCGCGTTAATCCTCCTCCATCAGAGCATTGCCTATCCCCCGAAGCACTGGAAAGGCCACGGCACGATCCGACTGCCGTCCACGGTGTCGGCTGATACCTGCATCGAAGCCGCCTCGGAGATCGCGATGGTCGGACAGGAATTCCTTCAACATTCTGCAATCATCCTCAACCCTCAATTTTCTTTCTGTTTGTTTATCGCCGGTCGCATTCTGCTCGCCCATTCGAACTATACCCGTACCCCCCTTCTCGATCACCTCGACAGTGTGATTGCCGGTCTGGTCGAGATTTCCCAGCGATGGGCTGGCCCTGATACGGACAAGGAGAACCTGGCGTCCGTCTTGCTAAGCGACTGATCAAAGCCCGTCGCGAGCATGGAACCATGGCGCCATCATACTCCGGCCTGGACATTCGACAAACCGCCTACTCCGATGCTGCCGAGAAGCACGGGGCAATCCCGGAGAATGGCGACATCTCAGGCCGGCCAGATGTGAACATCTCCGATGCAAACCTGGACCCCGGAGCAGATTCTGGTGGTTTTGATCTTCATCTTCCTCGTAGCCAGCATGCCCTGGCCGGTCTGGTCGGCCCGGCGCACCCCACAGGGACGACAACTGGATTGTCTCCGACTTCATCCCTCTATCAGTCTCTTAGCCTGGCGTTCCCACCACTCCCAATGTCCTTGCAACAGCACTTGGCCCCCTTGAGCGATGACCCGATGCTGGTGCCGGGTTTCCTTCTCCCAGAATCCCAGGAGGCTCTCTATCCGTCCACGCCACGACGGCATGATTCCTGCACAGGATATGGACGCCGATCTCCCAAGGAGGCAATCCATCTGGCCAAGGCCCTAAAATGAGTTACACGCGGTATCTTGATGGCTCTTAGTTCATACCAGCAATAGTATGGCATCATTCGTTTAGTCGACTTTGGATGGTGCAGGAAACCATCAACGTGGCTCAGATGCGACTGGCGTCGAATGCTATCTCTACATACGGACATCACTAGTAAACATTGGTCATTGACTCTCGCCCATTCATATCCTTCCGGGACATCACCCACAAACATAAGGGTCAGCCTGGAACATAAAATCGTATCATTTCCTCCGCGGATCGACCAAGTTGAGCTCGAGAAGCATATTGCCGAGCAACATGAAATAGTAGTCGGCATAGACCAGGCCGTGATTGGCCCATCTCCGAGGAGCAAACTGATAGTTATTGATGGTGGCCCCAGTCAGGATGGTTTCTGCCGTGGGTTTCCCATCCAACGCCGTGCAATGTTGTTTGGCCGTATCGTCCACCGCGAGAAGACCCGCCATCGGCATCCTTATGTGATCGCAGGGCAACCCATCTTCGTAGGTCTCTAGGCCTTCGACCGAGGGCCGGATGGTGAATTCCCACGTCCCGGGGTTAATGAACTTTTCGACCGTTCCCGCCAGAATGTGGCACACTGCATCTAGATAACGGCCGGACTCTTTCTCCTGTCCCCGAGATAAAGCCTTGTAGATTGAGAGCATTCCGCACGCCGCGATCATTCCCGCGGAAGTATCACGGGGGGTCTCGCTGGTCACCTGTGCGTCAAAGTCCCAGTACGGCACGCCGTCCGATGGGAGGTTTCGAATGAAGCAATCCGCCAGAGCTTGGGATGTTCGGAGGAAGGATGCATCTCCGGTGTGGTGGAAGGTCTGCGCGAATCCCAGAATTCCCCACGCTTGGCCTCTCGCCCAGCAGCTCTCGTCGTGCAATCCTTGGTTCGTCAACTTCTCCTTGGGCAGCCCGGAAGGGGAGTCAAAGTTGACGACATGGTACGTCGTATCATTGGGTCGAATGTGATATTTCTGGGTGGTGCGTGCATGCGCGAGTGCAATATCGTATAAGGCTGGGTTGTTTGTCTCCCGCGCCACCCAGAACAGCATATCCAGGTTGATCATGTTGTCTATGATGACGAGAAAGTCTTTGGTGGGATCCGTGAAGGAGTACCGCCTTGTGACACAGGTGTCCCAACTCCGAATGGCCTGGATCTGTGGGGAGAACCGACTGGCGAGGGAGTCCGCGGCCCTGATGAGGCTGCTCAGCGCCTTCGCATCCCGATGCAACTCCCAGGCTTTGGTCGCCCATGGGGCAATCATAAATCCCAGGTCGTGGGTCGTTTTGACGCTTGCGTTCTGGTGGAGATTGAGCGTCCACCACTCACACAAGTGTTGTAGCTGCAACGGGTGAGGGGACGGATGCCCTATACTCGTCGAGAATTTTGTCTGGCGTTCTAGCAATAGATAGAGTGAACCTGGGAAGAACCCGGAGGTCCAGAAGGATAAGTCCCGGTACACGTAAGTTGCGCCGTCCTTGCCGGTGTACTCGGGGTATAACGTGGGAGGCTCAGACTTGATGCATCTGTTAGTCTCACTCTGTCTCCTCGATATTCTCGTCAATAGAATTAACGCACCCTCCCCCAGGCTTTGCTGGCAACGTTCCATAACGTGGCTGCCACGGATGCGGAGTATAGACGGTCAATGACTCGTTGATCTACCAACCCTTTGGCACGGCTGGCGCCGTTGACTCCATTCACGCCATGCTGCTGAGTACTTAGCTGTTATAGCCTAGAGTTTTCCATGTATCACAATGGGGTTCTTACCTCGTGCTTCGTGGACGGCCTGACGGATACATCACCGTTGCTCTGGTCAATCATGGTGTCGTTATGGCGGCAGTCGCTTCCTATCCTTGGTGATGTGCGGGATCGCGACGAACATGGTATTTGTAACTGCGAGTGCCACCGTCTCTGGAACGGGCCCCCATGATGAACGTCTTTCAGTCTGGGGTTGTGGATGCATCGGGGCAAGTCGCGGAGAAGGGCCGGCGCGCATGCATTCCGCCGGCACATGGTGGACCGGGGGGGATCGGGACAGATCGCGGGGGGGCTCCGGCAGCCATATCGGCGCCATAAGGATGGTTATGGTCGGTGTGATGATCAGATCAGAGACTGACTGTGATCCTACTGCGTACATACTCCGGAGTAGTAGAGACAGCCATGTTGTTGCCTGAATGGTGAGGCTAGCAGGGCCATTATATAAGCTCGGGTGATTGAGTCCCGAGGTGGAAGGCGGTCTGTTTCTGCCGCCGGGGATGCAGGCGGAGAGCGGTGGCAGTATCCGAGCCTCGGCTCAACGTCATCTTCTTTTCTCTGCATCTTCGCTTCTTTTCGTCTTCATCGCACTTCATGTTGAGGTGCACGGCGCCGTCTTGACCTCTCCTTCCGCATACCCACGACTGGCAGACCAACCGCTTCCATGGATGTGCTCCTCTCCCGCCTGGATGCGATCGTCACGCACAAAGACCTCGCCCCGTTCCTCCCGCTCCTGAAAGCGGTCCGCAATGGGGCCGTCTACGGCGCCAAAGTGCGCTTCCTCATGCGCTGGTTATGATCTTCCTCTTCCGCTCGGGCTCTCTGCGCGAGAAAACCAAGCTGGTCCTGAAAGCCACTCGACAGCATGCCCGCAACCTCGCAACCTTTGCCTTCATCTACAAAGCCACCATGCTCGTCCTCCGCAACATCCACCCGACCACCCCCACGAAAGAAGGACGATACGATAGCTTTTTCGCCGGTCTGCTAGGCGGATATGCCGTGTTTGGCCGGCATAAGAGCAGCATCACCCAGCAAATTGTCATCTATGTGTTTGCGCGGGTAGTGTTAGCGTTCGCCCAACTCTCCGTCCGGCCAGGCATGCATCCTTTCTCCTCCTTCATCACCCGCGAGTCTCGCGCCGAGATCGAGAAGCATGCTGGCCCGTGTTTTGCCAGTCTAAGCTGGGCCTTCGTCATGTATGTCTTCCGCTGGTATCCGGAGACGCTGATGTCGAGTCTGCGCAGCAGCATGGTGTATATATACCAGGACTCGGATCACTGGATTCATTCCGCAACTTTCTCATCCACAATAAGTAGGGGTCGTGGGATATCCCAGTTGTTTGATTAATTGTAAATAATGGACCTATCCTTGTATAAATGACCAATTCGAAAAGAATCCAAATTTGGAACATGGTTGTTGTTCGGGAAGATATATTTCCTTGTCGTTAGTGCACCCATTTATCCAACGGAAGAGCCATACTGACTACTGCGACAACCCGTTCAGGAACACTCAATCGAAACTCATGATAAGCCCTTTTATTTCAACTCACGTCTACTAGGGGATCACAGTATGGCCATTACGCATGTGTCAGGCGAGAAACCTGAACCAGATGGGACACGGCATATGATACATCATAAGGCCACACAGCCCCAAACACAAGAAACTGACTTTTGGTCTATCGCAAGCAACACACTTTTGCTCCACCACCTCCTTTGCTCCCAGGCACACAGTATATCAGGGAGACTTCCCTCGGTCGACATCGACGGTCTGCTGCACGCGGATCTCCATGGGCCGGGCATCCGACGCAGGAGCCGGAGCCCGATGGAACTCCTGACTCTCCCCCGACCCGACAGAGGTGTTTTCGGTCTCATAGCGGGTGACTTCGGTGATCGTCTTGCCGCGATCCTTGTCAAAGGTGGTGCCGTTCAGCGTGCTGAAGAGGAGCGATTCGTCTGGGCCTCGTCGACGAGGCGCGGCAGGTCGTGGCGAAAAGCCCTGCGCATCCAACTCCATGGAATAGTATCGATCTGGCCGGGAAGAGCCCAGCCAGCGGGTTGCCAGCGGTCGAAGGGTCGCGAGACTGCCGGCGATGATGCCGACTCCGGTTTCCACATTGGACCACACCCCGATCCACACGGTGGCATCTATACGGCTGTCAGTCTTCGAAGGGTATATCGAGTTGCTACTTACAGAGAGGGTCTTACAGAGGAATTCAGGGTCTCGAAAAGTCTCGACAAACGCCGTCCGGGCGAGGGCACCACAAGACGCACTGCGAAGTTAGCCAAGTTCGAACGAGAAACATCTTCAGATGGGCAACCTTACATGCACGCCAGCCCGAGAATACCAGCAATGGCAATCTTGGCAGACCGCTTCATCTGCAGGCCCTTGACAATGAAAATGGGCATGAGCCCTACTGTCAAGTCCGACAGGGCGGCGAAGCCCGAATAGACATAAGTCATGATGACAACCCGGTCGATATTGCAATGGCCCTGGATTGACGGATCTATGGCAGCCGCCGCCTGTTCCCAGAAATACTTGATGGGCTCGCATTGGAGCATCATCGTAAGCATAAAGATCAATCCGGAGACCGTCGTCAGTACCATCATGGTGTAGAGGATATACCGATGAGTCTGTTTGACCGTGATACGCAGCAGGAAAATGATGACGGAGACTTTGCAGAAGACAGATGCAAAGCAATATCCCCACCTCGGCCACCCACCAGTACTATATCGAGGTCAATGGTCACTCACGGAGAGCAGACTCCTCGGTAGACGTACCTTCATTGCGGTCATACTCTGCTGCACGGTGAGCTGTTCAAATTTATAGCCGGTCCCGTACAGAGTGCTTCCGATGGATGTCGCAGCTAGGAGAATATAAAACAACTAGAAGAATCGTATACCGAGTTAATATCTGTCCTTCAATATGGTCACCCATACAACGCTGCAACAGGTGCTTTCGATCACCTACCAGGGCAGCCACCATCGTCCAATCGTCCCACCCAAAGGCTCGCTTGAGCCAGATTCGCACATAACATCGCACCAGCACGGTCACAGTGGCCAGAGACATTAACGTCCCGGACGTCCCTTGGACCGCGATAATCCGCTCATTGCGTGCGGGCGGGTCACCAGCAGGAGGCAGCATGGAGAAGTGCAGGCCAATTGGATGAAGGGCGCGGTGGACAGCAGAAAATACGCCCAACACAGGTACTTATTGAAGAAAAGCAAGCTTCGATCACGGATGCATTTCTTCGAGGCCCACTGAAGGAGCCAGGGGAGCGTTACGGTAGTGCGCAGTTGGGCTCAATCACCAGGCAGGTTTCTTCCACTGCGGTCAGCGGCACGATAGAGACCCTGGGCTCTGTAGTACGTCCAGGATTCGGGAATGAACACCAATGGCAACGGGCAGGGATGTTGGAGGGAAGGTCCAGAGAATCACCCATGCCGAGATGTCCATCCTGACCCGGGGGCTTGCAAACCCCCCGACGAGCATCCAACAGCAGGGATGAGTAAACCAGGACCAGCTACGTCAGGAACAACGGCCGACGAAAGGAAACACATCCCTGTCAATAGCAATATCTGCGCCATCCTGCGGAGAAGGTAGCCAGATTGCCAAGAAGTGTCACTTCTATGGGGTTGGATCTGCGCTCGCGTCTGGCGGTCTTCGCCATAGAGTTACTGTATAGGATCATGACTCTCACAGAATGCAACAGGTGCAGCACGCGGGACTGTTGCAAATCCAATGATCTCATCATGGCAGCCGAACCTCATCAACTACGGGCTGTCCCTGTTGGCCCCAAACCGATGGAGACACACTCATTTCACGGCCAAGAAGCACCGAAATCCTGCCCCCCTTGGCATGGTGGACGTCATTACGGAGGACTCCTGCGGCGGTTCTACTTCGGAGTACATGCACACATGGAGGCCAGGACACCTCGGATGGAACACCAGATCGGCGAAGGAGTCGGCCCCAGCCGGTGACGCTGATCCCAGCTCCATCGTGAGATGGAATTAGGGCTCAACCCTACGATGAGAGTGCTTTTTCCGTCTTGAGCAATTCCGATGGCTCGCTTGGGTCAGCACTCTCATGAAGCTGACCCTTCTCTGAGGACGACGCCGCACAAATGGCTTTGTTGGAGGGTCAAGAAGAACTGGAAGCGGCCCGTGGGCGGTTCCACTGACCCAGTTCATTGCTGAAAGGAGTATATCGAGCAGACGATGCTTCTTGGGACCATTGGGGCGAACCGGGGGCACGCGTTCTCGGGGGTCCAGAGAAGAGGGGAAGGCCGATGGCCAGACGATGAAACACCATCAGCGAGGCACACATTGGCTGGCCGATCACCCTCGACGGCAGAAGACGGCTTCTCATGGTGCTTAACGGGCGTCTGGACCATGTCACGGCACTGGCCAAGCGTCTGAAAGCACGCTATATCCTGAGCTCGGGGGGGACCGCCCGGCTTATCCCTAGTGTCGACCCTAAATCTTTCGCGCGGTAGGCCAAGGACCAGTGGGCGAATGGCCGGACGTGCTCCCTTAACCCTGGTCGCTTCTGGGTCGAGGGATGCAGAGTGTTTCATGCCAGTGGTCTTCGTGCATTTGTAAAGCGGGATGGTGTCGGCGAAACAAGCTGGACGGCGGCACACCGAGAGTGTCTTCCCCTGGAGGAAACAGGTGGCATGAGCAGGTCTTCCGCTTCGATCTCGTAGGATTCCCCGCAAGATGCTGTATATTTTCTCCGGGCCCCTGTCGACCGCTCTGCTCTTCTCCATGTTGAACTCTATCGTGACATGAACCCGCGCCCACGGCCTGTCTCGCCTGACCCTCTCCTAGTAAATCCGCCTCAAGTCAGTGGTAATGTATCTCATTGCGGCGGTCATTGGTCTCGTAGGCCTGTATCTCCTGCAGCAATTCTCGCCCGCAAGTCCTAGATGCACCGCTGCCTCCCGGACCGAAACCACTGCCCGTGGTAGGCAATATCCGTGATTTGCCCGACGAGCGACCGGACTGGCTTCACTGGGCTAAGCACAAGGATCTTTATGGTAATTGCTTCATGGTTGTTTCTTGCTTGCTCCCCAGTGCCGAGACTGACCTGTGACAACGTTGTCCACGACCAGGCCCCGTTAGCACCGTCTCCGTCTTCGGACAACGGATTGTGATCTTGAACTCTGCCCAATATGCAATTGACCTGCTGGAGAAGCGGTCCTCCGTGCATTCGGACCGGCCGGCGATGCCCATGGCCAAGCTGTAAGACCCACGATGTGCCGGACTGGCGTGGACCTCCATGACTGACTCTTGTAGCTCCGGCTGGGGTAATGGTCTAGCGATGTTGGAGTATTCCAAGCGCTTCCATTCCTATCGCAAGAACATGCACCGCGAAATTGGATCGAAAGGGAGTGTCGCGCGATTCAACGCGACCCAGGACCTGGAAGTCCGTCGGTTCCTGCTGCGTATATTGGAAAAGCCGAACGATGTGGTTGGCCATGCTGCAAGTATATCTTCCTCGCGAGACCCGTCTCATGAACATGCCCGCTAACATCTATCTAGACTGGCGGGGGCCCTGATCTTGGGAATCACGTACGGCTACTCGATTGACCCTCATGGCAAGGATCCGTTGGTGGATATTGCCGACGAAGCCTTGGAACAGTTCTCTCTGTCCGCTCGTCCAGGCACCTGGATCGTGGACTTCGCTCCCTTCTGTAGGTTTCCTTCGAATATCAGTCTGACTAGTCTGATATGCTAATTTGTGACCGCAGTGAAACACCTTCCCCGCTGGTTCCCCGGCGCCACCTTCCACGCTATGCAGATGAATTCCGGAAGCAAACAGATGCCTTCTCGGACCTGCCCTTCCAGTTTGTGAAGTCGCAAATGGCCAAGGGCGGTTTCAATGCGTCCTATGTGTCCAATCTCCTGGAAGCTGAAGCCGCAACGCCGGGCACCTTTGACCAGACGATCATCAAATGGTCGGCTGCCTCGCTGTACGCTGGAGGTGCTGACACGGTTAGTCTCACCTCAAGTTTCTGTCCTATCGTGATCCCATGTTGACCTGATCAGACGGTCTCAACCATCTCGTCCTTCTTCCTAGCTATGGCTCTCTTCCTGAGGTGCAGAAGAAAGCCCGGAAAAACTGGACTCGGTCGTTGGCTCTGACCGGTTGCCGACATTTGCGGACCGTGAGAACCTGCCCTATATCGACGCCATTCTGAAGGAGGCCCTTCGCTGGCATCCCATCGGACCATGGGCCTGCCTCATCGCGCCATGGAGGATGATGTTGTGGGAGGATATCTGATCCCCAAAGGATCGATAATTCTGGCCAACATCTGGTGAGTGATCCCAGATCTGATGGACGTTCGTCACTAACCATCTGCAGGGCTATGACCCACGATCAACGATTTCAAAGACCCGATGACCTTCAACCCCGATCGATTCCTCGGCGACCAACCCGAACGTGATCCGCACATGCTCTCGTTCGGTTTCGGTCGTCGCGTCTGCCCTGGCCGCATCATCGCTGACTCTAACGTGTTCTTGACCATCGCCCAGTCCCTATCGGTGTTCGAGATCAGCAAGGTGGAGGACTTTGAGCCTGAATTCCTCCGGGGATCATTAGCCACCCGCGCCGTTTGACATCAACATCAAGTTGCGCGATAGCAAGTATGAGCCGTTGGTTCGGGCGGTGGAGGAGTCGCATCCTTGGGGCAAGGGTGATGCGGAAACGCTTCGTGCGATGCATACCCAGTAGTGCTATAGCTTGTATCTTTTCAGTGTATATGTTCGATAGTATTTGTCTTCGGGATGCCTGTCATAGGCAAGTTATCGTGCAGTCCTGTGCTTAACATGACGTGACGTTGATATGTCCGCTGTGCTGTCTTGCAAGTCGCGCAGAACCACCATTACTAGCAAGATATACGTATTAGCCTTCTGACTTGACTTTTTATTTTCGTTTGTGGATTCAGAGTAATGTAGCCGCAGAAGTTCATGGTCGACCAATGGGAGCAGATGGGTGCATCATGGAGACCGTCTTCTGCTATAGCTGTGAACAAAGAAAAAATAGGTATATTGATAATTTGACTCTCTCGTCTAGGGTATTGTAATAACTTTTGGTGAGCTCGATGTATCTATCAGCAGCACAAGCCAAAAGAACTTCTGGTATCTCATCTCCATCGATCTTCATCGACTCCCATGCACCGCCCATTCTTGTTGCACCCGAACCGGGACTCGTATTTCCCATATTGTCCACCGGCCCATGTCCTCGTCCGTCCAGCGACTCGCTGCTGTCGGCGGTGGTGTCTCGCGAGCCCATTTTCTGCACGGTGATGCCCGCGGAATGCTTCGGCCCCATGGGCCGGAGCCAGAGCTGACTCGTATCATCGTCCAAGGGCTGGAATCCGTCACTCGGCTGCTTCGGTCCCGTAGATGGTGATGAGGACTTGGGCCCCGTGCCATTCTGCGAGTAGACCGAGCGGCCCAGGAGCGGGCGCATCATGGGCACGGAAGCCAGCACAATCGCTAGACACGGCTCCAGACCACTGAAGATATTGGCGAGAGGGATGGTATAGGTGATGTCGGTGAAGTCCATGGTAGATAGGACGAGATTCGGAGGGCACTGATCACGCAGGTCCTGAAGGTTCGAACGTCCATGATTAGCAAGTATTTCAGAGAGATTGAACCGTGAGTGGACATCTTACACCAAGCCCAATCCAAAGACCGTCATCAGCGTCACCTTCTTGTACATGGCCATCTGCAGTCGATACAGCGAGGGCATGGGAGTGATCAGCACCACGACGTCGGTGACCAAGTTAATCACGCCGGTAGCCGTGAACGAGGAGACCTGGTTGCCGCAGTACCCCCCGGGGATCGTGGGATCCCAGTTGAAGGCGAACGGGCGACAGATCAAGCAGCCAGCCAGGATGGTAGCGATAGCCCAGGACACGATGATGGCGATGGTGCCCCAGCAGATGAGCACCACAGTGCGGACGGGGAAGATGCGAAGGTAGAGCAGCAGGATAGACACCTTGGTGCAGCTGAGACTCAATACCCAGAGGAACTGGAGGGGAATGATGAGCTTCGACAGCTTGGTGATGGGTCCCAGCCCATAGTTTGCCGCAATTGCAGGGACATGGTCGAATCCGATGCCCGCCTGGAAGACACCGGTGATGCTAATCGACTGCAACCCGACGGCGAATATCTGAATAGAAGCGAAAGATTAGTCTCCGGGGTTTTCCACCATCCAATGCTACTTACACATGCAGCAATCAAAAATACGCTCGACGCCCACTTCTTGTGGGCGATTTTATGGGCCACCAGACGCAACGCCAGGGCCAGGACGGCGAGGATGGAGAAGGAAAAGGCCACCCCCAGGACCGCCCGCTGGTCGGACGTCTCGATGGGAAAGATCACCGTCATTGTGGTACCGGGCACGCGGGATTGCGAGTATAATTTTGACAGTTGCCTCTGCGGCCTGCGCTGTCGAGAGACTTTATGTACTCCTCCCTTCGATGGGATACGAGATGAAGACGAAAATCCTGGCGGAGCGCGACAGCCGTTAGGATATATCGTCGACACTAACTTGTGACACCTCCATCCAGCAGGATGACAAAGTTTGATCCTCAGGGCGATAGACCCAGACCAGGCAAAGAAACCAGGAGAGCCATCGCCTCGGACCGCGTCGAGGCGACTCGTCTGCTCCGCGGAAGATGAAACTAGCCATGCGGACGATACGTCTTAATCTTGACCATCCTCCAACATGCCTATGCTCAAACAAGAAGGGATGTGCCAGGGAGTCCGGGGAGTGGGGGCATACGCTTCCTCAGGATGCCCGGCGCGGTGGATTAGGGCTAGCTGGGCTTCTAGCTGGCCTTGGCTGCTGCACTACGTCAAATCCATGTCTCGCTGGCTCTCTCGCTCGGTCGACAGCCTGCCTAGTGTCTTGTCAAGGTCTCGTCCAACGGCGCCGGCTGTCATGCCATATGGGGGCCGGCAGTGCTGAGCAACTCCTGAATCATGGGTGGCTCTGTAGCGCGCACCGTCTGATTCTGCCCCCCATTCTTATCGTATCATTAGCGTTCTGACCAGTTAATCCGTTCGCACGAAGACCCACGTGGCGGGGGCTCTGCCTCAGCAAGATAATCCCCCTCAAAAAGTCTGTGGTCTCCTCCTGCTCTCCCACTCCTGTCTGGACGACGTGCACCATGGCCACCTCGACCATTGCTATCGCCCTCGCAGTGGGCGTCCTCACCCTAATATACCTGGGTGGCCGGAAGAAGACTCCCAAGAGCACTCTGCTGAAGCTGCCACTCATCGGCGACCTGCATGCTTCGCCTATCGAACAGCCCCTGCTGAACTGGGACGCATGGTGGCCCAGAATGGCCCCATCTGCGTGCCCAAGCTCTTCGGCATCGTGCCTATTGTCGTGCTGAACTCCTTCGAGGCCGTCACCGAGCTGTTCAGTCGCCGTAGCCAGTGGTACAGCAATCGCCCGGCCTCGGTCAGCATGGAGATGATCACCGGTGCGCCCCCGGGCCAGTCGCGTTTCACTCTGATGCACGACTATGACCACCTGAAGCTGCATCATCGCATTCTGGCGCCCAGTCTGGGAGCCATTGCCGCGCCGCAGTATCAGCCGTTGATGGAGCTCGAGAGTAAGCAGCTTCTCTGGGATCTGGTCAACGCATTGAATCAAACTGCCGACAAGATGACCATCACCACCAACGCCATCTATCCGCTGCTCGAGCGCACTCAGTCCAGCATCATCCTCGCCCTGCACTACGGCTGGCGCATCGCCCGGTTTGAAGAGAAGATCCTACACGAAGTCATCGACATCCAGACGCAGGTCACCCATCTCGCCGCCAACCCCGGACTGCCCGATCTGATGCCACCGCTGCGCCATCTGCCCGGCTGGTTGTCGCCCTGGAAGCGTGCAGCAGACAAGCTGTATGCCACCCAGGTCGACCTCATATGCGCCTCTTCCGCCATGGCCGCGACTGTCCCGGCTGGAATGCCACGAAGCAGGGCCTTGTCACCGCTGAGAAGTATGCGCCGGCCGATGCTCCCGTCTCCGATCTCGACCTGGCCTTCACGCTGGCGACCTCTATCCAGGGCGGCATGGAGACCTCGCCCCGTCAGCTGCTCTGGTCTTCGTCGCCGCATTGCACCAGCCCTCGATCATGGCTCGCGCACACGCCGCCCTCGACGCGGTGGTCGGACGCGACCGTTTGCCACGATTCTCTGACCGCGCGCAACTGACATACATCGACGCGATTGCTCACGAGCTGTTCCGCTGGCGGCCCATCTCACCAGGCTCCATCCCCCGTCGCGCCGATCGGGCGGACGAGTTCAAGGGTGTGAAGATCGGCGCTGGGGTCACCGTCATGGCAAAACGCGTGGGCCATCGGGCGTGACTCGGCGGTCTTCGATCCAGCTCTGGGAGATCTCCAGTCTTTCCACCCCGAACGCTGGCTGCGAGAGGATGCTTGGAGCGACCAAGCTGCGCACTGATCTGCCGCTGCCTGTCTTTGGCCAGGGCGCATCTGTCAGGGTAAGCGAGTGGCTACCGACGGCACCTTTATGCAGATCGCTCACTTGCTCTGGGCGTTCGACATTGAGCCCGCTGACGGGGTGAAGGTCGACCCGTGGGACATGGTTGTGACCGATTCATGACCATGCCGCGCGATGTCCCTATCAAGCTGAAGCCCCGTGGTGACTGGGTGCGAGAGGTCATTGGGAAAGAATGAGACGGCGGAGAAGAGTCTGCATCGGGTCATGGGCACCGCCAATGACGTGGAGCAGTAGATGCGGTAGATGTAATGGAAGCGAGCCAACATAGTACCCTAATGACTGTCTTTTATATGAGAGTCTTGTATAAGAAAAGGTCCCCCACCGGCCAGGGATGCTGCTTGCATCCCTCGTCGCAATTCGTAGGATTTGGCTATGGCCATATAGTCGCATGGTATGGATTAGAATACAGCTTACTATGATACTCGGTGATGAAACTCTCCCCAAGGAAAAGTCTTCCCACAGATCCTATGAATTGGTAATCTCCTCGAATACGTAGGATAGTTTCAGACACATGGGACGACCGCCACCTCAGAACCGCCTGATCCCCATTGCTCATAAATCATGGAAGGCCATATCCAACCCTCCGTATCTTTAGGACTGTCATAGTCCGTCGTTGGCTTACTCTTTAGGGCACTCCGCCTCCGACACACAGGATCCATCCTACACAAGGGTGATCTCGGTTAGCACAACCCTAGAGTCGACAGGGTAAACACGTACCACACTACGGAGCAGAGGATCGGCGCAGTAGCACCCAGCAACGCAGATCGCGGGGCAGAGCATCGGGGCTCGTCGAAGTTTTCGCATGTTGGATGGCACAATGAGCCGCATTCATCGAACACTTCCTACATGACAAAGGATGATCAGGGCCGCCAACGGAGCACCATATAGGAATACATACATCACCACGACAGGGTTGCTCCCGCACGGCATGG
The DNA here is from genome assembly GCA_039763685.1 of Aspergillus micronesiensis. Lineage (NCBI taxonomy): Eukaryota > Fungi > Ascomycota > Eurotiomycetes > Eurotiales > Aspergillaceae > Aspergillus > Aspergillus micronesiensis. The sequence continues at coordinate 7,382 of JASHHO010000041.1, read as the reverse complement.
TATGCCAATGCGTGGGCGACAAGAGTGGCCAGGACAATAGTCAACTTCATTTTGTTATATCAAGATCGTCAATCTGTTGGATGGGGAAATGTTAAACTCGGAAGGAAACGCCTCTTATATAGACCTTTCTCCGACAAGACATCAGCCGGCCAGAGAACAATCCCGTTCCCAGCCCAGCCATAGTCAAATCCCCCGCTTCTTTGACTTCGAATTGACCCTTGCAAAATACGAGCTGGAACGAATCCCCATGTCTGGGCTGATGCCATCCAAAACATCTGACGAGATGAAGGTCCAGGATGCGACCCTTGGCTGATCTCACCACCCAGCATGTACGTACCTGGCTTGGGCCGAGGATCTGACTACCGAGTCACTGATGGAATCCCCGGTTTCTTCTGCAGGCCCCGGCACAAACGGTGGACTAGGGCTGACTGGCACAAGAGGTTCTTCGTATCCAGATTCTTGCCGGTCCCACTTCCACCAATCTTCACGGCCGCCATGCATTCTTCAGGCCTGCCGGATTTCCTCCCCGGGACGCTGAGCCGGGTATTTGCGAATCTCCCTCATGCATGAAGTGTAATTTGTCAAGGCGTTGCGGGCCGAGAAACTCTGCTGTCACAACCCCGTGTTGAATTAAGGGTGTGCCATGGCGTGTTCGATCTTCACCCGGGCTCCTCAGAAGGCCCATCTATCGGTAACAACCTGTCTTAGGTCTAATGAATTCACATACATGACTTGAGTCAGTCTCCTCGGACCTGGTATGTGGTGTGTACAGCAGATGCCTGCAGTGTTCATGTGAGCTGTCATGTACAGACAACCGAGGAGGGTGGCGATCAATTCCCTGCTACAATGATATGCTAGCAGCCTCAGTATCGCACGAGGATGTGCAGATGGATTGTCATGCCTGAAGTAAACAAAGCTCCGGCTGAATCAACGGCCAGTGGACAGCGAGTAAATCAACATCCCCATGGCAAGCCCCAGGACGGTATCCCGGCTGGAACAGCATCTGGCTCAGAATCCGCAGGTCGCTCGATTTATCCAACCGACCCCTGCCTTGAGTTACGAGGTCGCCTTCTATGAAGTGCCCAGTCTGCTTTTCAGCTCGCACGGACTTTGGTTGTCTTTTTACCACGGATTGAGTAGGCGAGGAGTATGATTAGATCTCACGGCAGCTCTTTTCACCTACTCCGTACACCCCGGCTTGTTCTCATCCTTCACGCATATAGCAGGGCTCTGAGTTGTTCTTTATCGCTGTGAAGAGAGAGCCGAATTGAGACACCTCGGTGTAGTTCCACCCCCAGACCCCCGAGAGGTAAGTGGTCTCGGCTCGTGAATGCGCAAACGGACTTTCCAAGATCTCTGATTATTGTTCCTCAATCACATCGAGTGTGATTAGCTCCCCTGATAGTTGCATCGACGCAATGATTGGTAGGCCCCGGCTTCAACAACCCTAGTCATTTGATCAATGTTTGACCACTGGTTGGGGCTGTTTAGATTTTCCACTCTCTATGATGTCCATGTCTGGACCGAATGGTGGCTAAAATCCCATCATGGAAAGTTCTTATAAAAAACAGTGTGTCGCACGTTCTGATATCACGGCCCTGCAAGCAAATTGACAAGTACCTTACTGAAGCATCATTCAATTCAGGCAGAGGCGGTGGCCGGAGATCTCAATGAAGATGAAGACAACGAAATTCATACGTCAACCAGGAACGACCTGGGGCATCTTAGCACTGATCTCTCAGCTCAATGAACTCATACATACACTGCCTTATGGAAAGGCCTGTCACAACCCTGGTGTCAGAATCTAGAAATGCATGAGATAGACCATACTAGAGGTATCTAGTGTGTACACCCTTTTCGTGGTCTAGCGGTCATTCTTATTCGATACCTGGAGTTTTCCTGCCACAACGAGACGGTCCGTTCAAATAAGCTCCGCAACGTCCCAAGTCCAACCTGGGCTTTATCGATTACAATTAGCCCCAAACTGTGAAGCGCAGGTACGTCGATTACCCTCTCCAGCACCAGAGATCTCACGCAGACCTGGCGATCTATGCACGCCGATCATGGCTGTTCCCCGGAGCATGCGCTTTGATCCTGGGGCATATTCCAGAAGCCGGGAAGAGCCCCCACAATGACATGTGCAAATCAAGTCAACACGCCAGATTGCTTTTTGCAAGGAAGGGGTCAGTTCACAGTTGCGTTCCCGTGCGCTGGGAATGAGGGAGCACCAAGAGTTCTCCACCTGGCAGGGCCGCATCCGGTTTTGCGCCCGCCGGGACAGATCGTGGGGTTGCTTGGCTCTAGGGAATTACCTGGTGGTCATGTACGTAGAGATGGGATAGGCACAAACAGCATCCCCACGCTACGAGTATTCTCGTGTCGGGCGACTATCGCGCCAGCCAAGAAGAATGCGGCTCCCGCGAAGCAGGGGTGACATGATACGGGCGGTTGAGATAAGAAGATACTTTGCCAAGCGAGATACGATCCTATCGATCCCTCCTGGTTCACCTGCATCTCTTTCTTCTCTCCGATGTGACCCTTGTTTAGTAGCGAGGGCCGGGAGAATAGACAGACCAAATGAGATTCGCACGAAACCTGCAGAAACACCGAATCCCCTTGTGGGCCCACGCATATCTGGACTATGACGGCATAAAGACCAAGATTAGGCTCTTGCGAGGCAGCACGCACCCCAGGGGATTTCTCAGAAGGCCCAAGCTGGAGGTCAGAATACCATCCAGAGGAATGTCATAGGCTAACCCAGGTGTCTTGTAGCCGTTTTGAGTGATATTCGTCATGCCATTTACGATGTCCAACATGCGTACGACAGAATCTACAGCAGCATTTGGGATGAACTAGACAGGCTTTGCATGACTGCCAGTCTCCTAGATCAGAGCGACTGGGATTTGACAGACGATCATGAGTTGCGCTTCCACCTAAGGGCACTCACTCAGTGCTCATCTAAGCTGACAAGCTCCAAGATTATGGTGTTGTAAACTCTCGTGCATTCAAGCATCTGCTGCGCAAGCTGAATCGCCTGGGACTAGAAAGCTCGTCGGTGGCTCAAGTCGAGTCCGAGCTATCCGATGCTCAATTTTCCACTCAGCTCAAGCTCATTCTTGATATCGGAAGGGTAGAGCTCGCATTCAGCAGATCAGCAATGTTCTGTCATGTGGTTCTTTCATCTCACGCGTGCCTTGATTTTGGATCGCTTCATTCAACATTCATCCATCGCAATCAGGAACCCCTTGTATACATACCACGCTATCAAATATGATGATAGCCTGGCTACGATGGAATTCATCCGCAATGTCTCCGGAGGACCAACTCAGAGACAAGAGCCCGAAAACGATTTGCTGATGATATGATACAACTCGCCATCATATACGAATCCAAAGAGTGCTTGACATCGCTTACGCGTGTATTGGAGACCCTCAACGGGGGCAGCCAGTTTGCTAGCAAGGATTTTCCTTTGTCATCAGCAAAATCATTGTCAAACTCGGTCATCTCTCAAGCGGGGGTTCCGCACCAATAACCGCGGCGCATGGCAATCCAACACTGTCACTCTAGCCAATGTGTTGGAAACGTTTCAAGCACACTTGCCAGAAGCTATCTCCAACACTGAGGCCAGCCTCGGCCATTCACCCCTCCATTATGTTGCGGAATATGGACTAACCGATGCTTGCCATGTCCTTCTATCCCACGTGGAGAGTGCAATCAACCACTCCTCGGGCTACCCCGACGTGATTCTCGCTGAAGATGATATGCGCAATAGCCCCTTGAGAACGAGCATTGCAAGCGGCTGTGAAGAGCTATCAGCTTCTCCTGGGCCCACTCCGCGAATATGACAATTTGAAGACAGACCTATGGAGTTCAGTGTCTGGGCCTCTTCTCATAGACTGCCTCAACTCTGTCCAAGGGTGTTTAACCGTCTGCTAGACGCAGTCCTAATCTAAATGGCCCAGGCTGATCGGGCAAACAGTGCTTTACACTGCGGCTCGTTCTGGAGATGTTGACGTCGTAAAGCGCTTACTAGACGATGGGGCCACTGTTGGGATTGCCGAGCACTCACGCGGCTGGACACCATTGATCGTGGCCTCTGTTGAAGGACATATTCCTGTTGTCGAGCTGCTGTTACTGTCGGACCAAAACCCGGGATATCAGGACCATGGGGTGGACCGCCCTGGATCATGCTGCCTTCAGGGGTCATATAACCCTCTCACGATCATGAGGCCGCTTATCCCACCCACTACCTTCCAAGACCTGTATGACGGCCGAGCCGTCCAATTCTCGCGTTTGACGGGTATCAAAAATCTCGTCAGAAAGCGTGATCCTCGTCAATCTGGGTCATTCAATAGCAAGTCATCACAGGTCCCTGTACATGTTTATCCGTCCCCGGCGAAGACTACACGACAGCAGAGCCAGGGTTTGGACTGTCCATTCAGGTATCCCTAATTGGTGGAGATGGTCATAGTTATACCGTCGACTGTCCTATTATGGAGGATATGACAAACCTTCCTTGGGTCTTCCACACGAAACATCCCGCACATGCCAGGCTGCTCTTCAAGATCCTCCGCCGGAATACAGACTTGGCGAGTACGCAACGATATGATCATATTGGAAGTGCAGCCGCACGCCTTTCCAGCTTCAGGCAAGGTTTGAACGCCGGCCGGGACAGCCTGATTTCGGGACCATACGATACCTATTCTATCGACCTCCGGACTGGAAGATATCGGCATGCTCACATTTAGCGTCCTCACTGTAACTCCCTTCGAGCACTCGGAGCCTGTTGTTTCCGGTCAAAGATAAATTATGGCAAAACAGGCGTCAAACAAAGATAGTCGGCCACCGAGGTATGGTCAAGCCCCAAGAGCCGAGCTCATGACGAGATACTAAACCTTTCAAGGTCTGGGTCAGAATATTCTCAATCCGAAAAGCCTCTCTATTGGAGAGAATACAGCGCTGGTATGATCGAATCCCCAATACTCTGCTTCCGGTCTGATCTTTGAGCAGTCGTTTTCGAAAGCTACGGAGCTAGGCGCGGATTGGGTCGAGGTAAGGTCGAAAAAATTGTTTCCAAGTTCTGGGCTAACGTTAGCACTTGGTACAAACATAATCCACCTTGTTTAGATTCTGTTGACTCGGTTCTAGATGTGCAACTAACGAAGGACCACGTCCCGGTGGTATATCACGACTTTCTTGTCAGCGAAACAGGCACTGATGCATGGTGCACGATCTAAGCTTTCAACAGGTGCAGACACCGACACTGAGCCCGGGCTTTATCTAACTTTTGCGACCAGTTCATGCATATCAGCCACTCCCAGTCCAGGCGTATTATGAGCTTGACAAAGCAACCTGCGTCACCCCGACCCCGCGCACGCTCAGTCGAGTCCGGCGGCGATTGCCGACCTGTCCATCTGGCCGGGCAGATGAAGAACACGTTTGAGTTCAGTGGTGAAAGGCTTCAAGGAAATACCCGAGGGGATTACATTCACGAACCATTCGTGACTCTACGTGACGTTCTCTCTCGCAGACGTTGGATGATGTCTCCATCAGCATTGAGCTCAGTACGTATGCCCAGTCTATTCGCTTGATCGTCATATTAACGCATGGGACCCCATAATATCCGATGCATTTCGAAGCCTCTCACGATTGGCAGTCCGACACGTTTCCGATCGAGGCGAACTTGTTCGTTGACACCATTTTAGCCACCATTCTCGCGCATCCCTCGTGTGCTGCTCGGTCTATTCTTCTTTCATCTTTTAGCTCGGAGATCTGTAATTCTCCTTGCCCACAAGCAGGATATGTTCCCTGTCTTCTTCTTGAACGATTCGGGAACTTCCCGACTGGAGATGTCCGAGCGTCGAGTTTGCAAGAGGCTATTCGGTTTGCTCTGCACTGGGGACTAGATGGCATTGGGATGTCATCGGAGCCATTCGTATTCGCTCCAAGGTTGGTGAGCGTTGCAAAAGCGCGTGGACTCGTGACATCAAGCTATGGCGCTTTGAACAATGACCCCGAGTCTGCCAAGGTGAGCGATGATCTGTCAAAAGGGTTGTGTCTCCAGGAATGGCTAACAAAGACAGATCCAAGCCGACGCTGGTCTGGATCATCATTATTGTAGATGCTGTCCGTTTAATCTCGAGACGCTGCGCAATGCATCGACGAGTTCAAAGAGTTCAAGGGCGTTCCAAAGTGGGTCATAACAAACCCTGTTTGCCAAGAAATGCCTTGTGTGGACGCGTCCCTTGTTGTCACCACTCATCATTGGAATAACTAGAGATCGAGTACGAGGAGGTCACAGTTTTAAGATATTCCATGCTTATTCTTGTCACGGAGTTTTGGGGTTTATGTATCTGGGAAGGGATTTTGAAAGTGTCCGGGCTGTGTGGACATGGAGATATATATTCGACACCCACGTATTTTATACTTCAATATTGTCTAGGATACACGTACTCTGCAATTATTACGATCACCGGGTCTATGACAAATCAATATTGCCGGCTACAATGATGTTACTCTACAGATAAACGATGTCAAAAACTCCATTGCTTGCAAATTCTATCACGACGATACTCCTATTTCTACCTCCTCGACTTAGGATGGACAAAGACCACCAGTCACGTGTTTTTGAGTCATAAAAACAAAAGAAAAAACAGCAAAAAAACAAGAAGAGAGCGTACTTTGCTTTCCTATACAACTTTAGAGTCTTCCATGTCGTCTATCGGAGTCGTAGGGCAGGGGGAGGGGGAGGTGGCCGGGGAACCGCACTTACCTCTCGCTCGTAGAAGCCACAAGAGAGTGCGGTAGACATTGGGTGCAAGATTCAGGGACCGTCTCCGTCATAACACCATGCCGTTGCAACAGGTAACGGAAGAGGGTGGAGCGCGCGGAGAGCATCATTTGAATATCAGCCTCGTGTTCTTTATGTCGGGAAGTCATCGCGTCAACCATTGCGTGCAGAAGATGAAGGAATTCGAAGCCTCTCGGGTTTACCACTAGCTCATCCGGATGCCTATCTGCTCTTGATTGAAACCACCTCTGACAATGTCGTGCATCAGAGAAACTATCAGTAAGCCTCTTGCCCAGTCCATGGTGCGGAAGGAGTTCCCTACCTCTGAGAGCTGTCGCATATATAACGTCCATAGTCACACGGAATAACTCGCGCCCAGTAGTCAAGTTCCTGGTTAAGGCACGTATGAAAACCGCCATTGAGGAAGAGCAACTCGGATGCCTTACATTCTGGCAAGATTCGGGAGGGATCCATGACCATGAAGCGTATGACATACACGTGTGGATCCAGTGTCTTCTGCAGGAAAACTGCCTTGATACCCCAAAGCCTATCGAACTCTCTAGCGATTTCAACACTGGACGCGATGGTTTCC